>SNQJ01S0044013.1:41042-51476 GCA_010110895.2 Picea sitchensis
GAGCAAGATAAAGTTGCATTGGGCAATGCCATGGGTATGATGAGGTATTTAATGCGAGAGGCGCTAATAAATTTCCTTGATCGTGATGAGGGAAGGGATTATGTACCCAATGAGGGTCTGCATCATACTCCTCTAGTTAGTGGAAGTGTTCATAGGTAAATCAAGAAGGTATAATTTCCCTAGTTCTTGGGTTCCACAGATGGTTTAGCCATCGAAGATTGGTTGGAGAATATGGCAATGTGTTTCACATTATGAGATTATAGTTCCAACATGAAGGTCCACATGGCAGTCTTCCAACTAAAAGGGAGTGTACTTATTTGGTGGAATACAATCTTAACACAGATGGATATGGTTGTTGAACACGTGTATTGGGAATTATTCAAGGAGTGATTCCAAGAGAGGTACTTATCTGATGATTTCATTGAGCACGAGCTTAACATATTCAATTCTTTACGGTGGGGAAGTCGTTCAGTACCTAAGTATGAGGATATATTTATGGAGTTTCTCAGATACGATTTGCACCCGAACACTAAAAAGTTAAAGGTGAATAAATTTGTTTTTGGTCTCAACTACACCATTCGTGCTAAGGTGACAATTCTGATGCCTCAGAATTTGCATGATGCAGTACAAAAAGATTTTATCATTGAAGAAGAGTTGAACAATGGTGTTCAATGTAGGACTCCTTCTAGGGAGTCAGGAAAGACACCACATAGACTGTCGCAACAAAAAACACCATTTAGACAGAGTTCTGGGCACCATTTTACACCCAGAAGACATGTATTTTCTACACCATCTAGACAGGATAACAATTAGATGACTCTGTATAGAGTAGCACTATAGCATCATTCACGTCGTCCTTAGTAGAAAAAGAAGTATAGATCTATTCTGAAAAATAGATTGGGACCTCAGAACCTTAGACCAACATATTCTTCCTCTAGAATTAGGAGCACCGACCCTAAGAACAGATGTTGGGCTTGTGGAGAACCACACTATCAAATATATTTTCCTATTGAAAAGGAAATAACTTATGGATCAACATGACAAATGATATTAGGATATATGGGAAAGGCCCATATGATTCATGTAGCGGTGAATAACCACCAGGCCAAGCATCCGTCTACAGTACTCAAGATGTTAGGTATGATGGCATATCAACAGTTTAGTATTTCGATAGATCTAGGTGCTACTGAGAGTTTTATTTCTAGTGCTACGCTAAAAGCAATTACGGTGAAGGAAGTTGAACAACACGAGTTTAGATATGTAAAAATGGCATCTGGAGCCAAGCCAAAAGTTGGAGGAAAGGTTAAATATTGTACTATTAATTTAGGTGATTTCATCGCAAATGTAAACCTTTATGTCACAATATTAGGATATTATGACATTTTCATTGGAATCAATTGGATAGAATTGCATAATGCTATACTTAACTGTAAGATAAAAATATTAATCTTAATTCATGATTTGGGACAAAGTAGAGTAATTGTAGCGAGAAATCAAGGAGTATCGCTAAGATATGTCTTCCCTACAATTACGAAAAAACATGAACAAGGGATGTAAGTTGTATTTCATATTAACACTTAATGAAAAGGGTGATGCGGAAATATTGGAATACTTTCCAGTAGTATCATATTTTTCCGATGTTTTTTCCAAAAGAACTACAGGGTTTACCATAAAATAGAGAATTGAAATTTACTATAGATCTAAAACCTATAATAGAACTAATTGCAAGAACACCATATCGGATGTCGGCACCTGAATTGCAAGAGTTATAGATGAAATTGAAGGAGTTATTGGATTTGGGACTTATACGTACAAGTGTATCACCATCAGGTGCACCAATAATTTTTGTAAGAGAGAAGGAAGGATCGTCGAGGCTTTGCATTAACTATCGTCAATTAAACAAATCCACGATCAAGAATCGGTACTTGTTACCTAGAATTGACGACTTATTTGATTAAATGAAGGGAGTGACATTGTTTTCAAAGATTTATTTGAGATCCAGGCATCATCAATTGCTAATCAAAGAGGAATACATTCCTAAAACAATGTTTAAAACAAGATTTGGACATCACGAATTTATCGTATTACCATTTGGATTGACAAATTTTCTTGGTGTATTCATGAGTTTAATGAATGGGGTATTTCACAGATACTTGGACAACTTCATACATGTATTTATTGATGACATATTAATTTACTCTCGGAAAAAAGAGGAGCACGAAAAACATCTGAGATTATTTTTATAGTGTTTAAGAGAAAACAAGTTGTACATAAAGTTGTCAAAGTTTTCTTTTTATGAGACGAAGATTCACTATTTGGGACATATTATTTCCGGAGAAGGTATCGTTGTGGATCCAACGAAGGTAGAGGATATTATGGAATGGTCAACACCAACAAATGTGAAAGAGATACATATTTTTATGGCATTATCAGGTTATTATCGACGCTTCATCGAAGGATTTTCAAAAATAGAAAACTTAATTATGGAGTTGCAAAATAAGAATAAGAAATTTGTATGGTCATATAAATTCGTTGAAGAATTACAAAAGGTTAATGAATTATTAACAACATCACCGTTATTGAAGGTCCTTGATATGGACAAGGAATTCTTGGTATGCACGGATGCATCCAAGGAAGGACTGGGTGGAGTACTGATGCAAGAAGGTCGAGTTTTCGCATATATTTCAAGGAAAGTAAGAAGGATTGAAGAGAATTATGGAACACATGATTTGGAATTATTAGCGATTGTTTATTCCTTAATATTTTGGAGACATTACCTTATTGGATGAAAATTCAAGTTGAAAATAGATCATAGAGGATTGCAACAGATTATTACTCAGAGTGACCTGAATAGGGGACAAAGATGTTGGTAATTTTTTTTAAGTGAGTATGATTTTGAAATTATGTACATTAAAGGAACATTTAACAGAGTAGTTGATGCATTGAATAAGAGACAACACATTTTCTTAGTAATAACCCTAAAGACAAATCTCCGGGAATTTTTTTTAGCATTACAGATTGACGACGAATCGTAGAAGGAAGTAAAAGATAATATCGGACAAAATACCATGATGATACCTAGATATGAGGTTTATTATTTGGAAAGTGACACATTTTTAATATGTAATGGAAACATTTATGTACCACCAAATGAAGAAATGAGAAACTTAATTTTCAGTGAAGCTCATCGAATAGTATATATGGATCATACTAGAGTTAGGAAGATGAAGGCAGATCTTAAACCATTATTATTTTGGAAAGGAATGCAAAATGATATAGTTAACTATGTGGCGAGATGTATAAAATGTCAAGAAGTGAAGGATGAACATAGACATCTAACAGGATGATTACAACCACATGTGATTCCTGAATTGAAATGGGAAGTCATATCGATGGATTTTATTGTTGGATTTCCATTGATGCAAGGAGACATGATTCTATTTTTGTAGTTGTCGACACTATGACGAAGAGTGGGCATTTTATCCCAACTCGTATGACGTATCAAGCACCATACATAGCTAGAATTTTTGGTAATGAAATTGTGATATTACATGGTGTAACAAGAAAGATAATATATGATTGAGGGTAGGTATTCACTCAATGTTTTTGGACTAGTTTCCAAGAGGATTTGGGAATGCAATTGAATTTTAGTACAACATATCACCCTGAAACTGATGGAAAAATGGAAAGAATGAATCGAATCCTAGAATATATGCTTCAAATGTATGTGATGGATCAACATAAATGATGGGAAGATTTTTACTGTTTATAGAATTTGAATACAACAACAGTTATCGAAGTACGATAAAGATGACACCTTTTGAGTTTCAATACAGACGACTTTGTAGGATACCTTTGAGTTGGGATCGGATAGAGGATAGGGTCCTGATGGGACCAAAAGTGATTTAGATGTTGGATGATAATATGCAATTCATAAGGAAAATGATTAAAGAAGAACAAGAACAAAAAAAACGTTATGTTGATGTGCATCATATAGGCCGCAGTTATGAGGTTGGTGATAAAGTGTTTTTGCGGTGAAGCTGCATAAGAGATTAATTAAGTTTGGAAAGGGTGTTAAATTGTATCCAAGGTTTGTGGGAACTTTTGAAGTTGTAGAAAAGAATGTACTTGTGGCTTACAGACTAGTCTTACCTAATTCTTTGAGGCATATGCATGATGTGTTTCATGTTTTAGTTTTACGTCATTATATTTTAGATTTGTAACATGTTATAGACTTGAGTTCATTGTAGGTATTGGATGAGGGTTCTCTCATAGCAGAGTCAATCCACATACTCGACCATTTCACTCGATAGCTACGACGTCGATTATTCGATCAGGTTAAGGTCCAGTGGGACAGTTATAGTCCACACTCTTGTACTTGGGAGTACACATATGAGATGCACCAGGAGCTTCCTTATTTATTTTGATAGTTGATATATAAATTAGTAGAAAATATATTTATTAGTTTCGTTGTTAGATTGTAGAAACTTTGAGATGAAGTTTAAAACAAGAGGAGCTGTATGTAACATCTAGTTCCACTGCTCACATTTTATACACTGACTTGTTCTTTGAGGACACTTACGAGCAAGTGGTTTAGTTAAAACATGGTACATTATGATTATCAATTTTGTTTTATGTGTTTATGTTATAATTTAGAATTGAAATTGATATGTTATTGATATCGATGTATAGCATTAACAAATATTATGATGAGGTTTACTGAGTGTGCAGGAAATGTGACATGATGAAGATGTTGATGGCATCGATAGACTTCCTTAGACTTTGGATTGAAACAAGGAGTGGACTATTGACTTTGATTATGAGTACTTGATTTATTTTGCATGTGTTATATTATGATTTCAATTATGGATCTCATGTATATTAGTAATTAATATTATCTTTGTTAGTGGATGCAGGCATGGTGATGCTTGTTAATACAACTCACATATGGAATAGAGGGGTCATACACAGATATTAAATGGATGAGGGAGAGGTGTGGAAATGTCCTCATCATAGCCTACTAGAACTCCCTCTGTGACTTGAACTAAAGGTTAATGATTACCTCATCCTGAGAGGTTCACGATGTCATGAGGGAAGAATGAGACAGTCTCTCATGATGATTAATGAGGGAAGTGAAATAAGGAAAATTGCTTATTTGTCAATAAGCCCTTAGTCTCATACAAGGTCGACAAGTGGAGTATCGACTCCAAGCATCAAAAAACCTCCAAACTAAATGAATGGCGAATAACGCCCTTTGAGCATGGAAGTGTGTTTTTAAGGTCACATCACATAAATAAATATTTGAGTCAATAAAAATATAAAATACCTTAGAAAAAAAAAACAAATATTTAGAATTGAATAGAAGAGAAATTAAATTACAAAACAAAAAATTACAAACTGGAATTATAATTTAATCAAAGTCTAAAATTGTTATGCTAAATGAAACTTTATAGAAATGGGTCTAAGGGACTTAGATTAAACTAAAATATTATAGGGAGAATAAAATATTATAACATGTGCGCAATGTGTGCATGAAATTTAAAAAAATAAATTTCTAACTAAAAGAAATTGTTTTCATGAGAGAATGGGTTGTCAACATAGAGTTAGAATCCTAAGTAAATTTAGAGTGTAAAGTCTAAGTGAAATAATAATCCTAATCAAAATCCAAGTTTAAATTAGTTAGGAGACATAATAAAAGAGAAATTGGGGAACTAAGGGACAACTAGGAGAAAATCTAGGAACTAATTGTGGATATGAGGGAAAATGCATAATTATTTTATTAAAAAGGGAATTAAACATGTGCAACTTGGGAAAAGTGTGATACATGTTGTGGTCAATAATCTCGAATTAAATTATTAAAAATTACTTAATGGTGCATGATATGACAAGTGTCAAGGATAATTTTCTTATAAAAAGAATGGAGAGATAAGAAGAAGGGACCCTATTGCTCGATGAATGAAATGTTGTTAAAAATTCTATTGACTAAGTTTTCTCATGTGTTTTGGGATGAAAGCGTGTGCAAGAGGTGGAAGCCTCTCCTTGCGAGGATAATCTTGTGTTAGTTTTGGATCTAGATTTTTGTGTGTGACCCCTTTGCGGCTTGTGGGGATAAAGGGGAAGAAGATTACGCATAGCATTCACTGCGAGGTATCGATGAAGTATATTGATTAGCGAGCGAGAAGAGGCATTGAGCAAGCCAAATTGAAGGATCAACACAAAAACAATTTATCTTGTGGTTATGGTATTTGAAATTTTTTATAATTCCACTATGAAATTGATTTATTATGGGTAACACTATCATTTCTCAATTTGTTACAGTTCATATAGTAGTTTGTAATTTCAACAATAGATTTATTCTTAGAGAGTCTCTTCAATAGATTATTGAAACAATAAATTTATATAGATATCTATTAACTTCGACCATTCTTTCTATATTGTCTTGTCTTCTTTTGTGAATGAAAATTTATTTAATCCAAGAGATGTTTTCATGTAGCTATATATGTTATGCTCTGCTTGAATAGTTTACGCCAAATTGATGTTAAATGTGAAATCGAAATGGAAAAACCGGTGTTTATGAAAAAATGTTGTTATTTGTGAAATCAAAAGGGCAAGACTAGTGTTATGTAAAATTTGTAAAAAATGGTGTTTATGTAAAAATGGTGTTAAATGTTAAATGAAATGGAAAGTTATATCAAGACTAGTAATGAAGATGATCTGAAAAACAAAAATTCGAGCTTTAATTTTTTTTTTTGTGTATTTCCTTGAAAAATGATATCTTTGTACTATAAGCCTTTGCGTTAAAAAAAAAAAAATTGCTTGCCTCAAGAAAATATATACTCTAAGATCCACACAACTTCGAATGTATTTCCTTGAATGGCATAGTTAAATCAATATTACTAAACTAAGGGTCATCACATGCATGCTTCTCACCTTCATTTCCATTGCCCTCATTCCCTCAATCAAGGATGAATGGATTGTTGTCATCCATATTTTGTTCACTGGAGATACTTCCCACAAAATCCTTCCTTGTTCATTTCACGGATAGATCCTTCACCTTCACGATTTATCCAGTAAGTATTTCCTTGCTCAACTTGCATTTTTAACAGCCGATGGGAAAGTGATATGTGTTGTTCATTTCTCATATGAGGAAAAATACATATTTGATGCGTTGCGGCTACACCAATCTATGAGTGTTACTGTTGACTTCTTATTCACATATAGAGGACCCTTCTTATACATATACACCATCCTTTTGATATGACTGAAGAGTAGAGTAAATGGTTAATCAAGTACCTCACTTCATGCATGTGATTATGATAAAGAATCAGATCACTAGTTTTCCTTTGTGACTAGCTTCTTCGATTGAACCCACTATCTCGAAAAGATATAGAGTACTGCAGAGTTTCAGTTATGAATGTGTGGAACTCCTTGGCCAATTTCCTTGTGTGATGATAGTAGAGCGGATATGGAAATTTCAGAATGGGAACACATTATTGAAGAGTTGGGATGTAGGCCTATTGATACTCCTGGGTGGGAGAGCTCCAACACCGTGGCTCATTGCACCAGTCATGATTATATTATTGGAAAATGTTGTGTTTGTATGTGAATTAGGTGATGAATATTTATCATTGAACAAAGAAACGATCGTATCCTCTTATGACCTAATAAATCGAACAATCTTGATCACGGTCTACGACATTATTCTATATGCATTGTCGGTTTAGGTAGAGATAGGAACATAAATCGAAGTGTGTCTCTACATATTGAAAGATGTTGATATAGGTGGATATCGGTGGCCACCTACCTTTTTCAACTGGCTCAAAATAGTTTTCTGACAATTTTGGTAATTTACTATTTTTAGCAGTTTTCATTTTCGGAGCCATTTTGAGGCCCAAAACGATGTTTTTTGGGAATTTTTTTTTGAAATATGGAAGTTCCTTTGATATTGTTCCTAAAATGAATCTCCTCGATGATACCTTTCCAATGGGCTATCATGCGCCTAAAATAAAGATCGTATGCAAAAGTTACGACCCCATGAAGTTGATGTACTAACTTACCCAAATGGGGCCCACTTGACTTTTGGAAATTCATCTCCTAGGGTTAGGTTTTTGGATGTCTAGGGATTTTGGAATTCTTTTTTATTGTAAAAAGGTCTTCAGAGCCTCATTGTAATCATCTTCTTTCGAATGCGAGTAGCCATCACATCTCTTCTCATAGATAAGTTGTCACCATTATAGCGAGTTTTTCACTCTGTATTTTTATAGTCTCTATACATTTATTTCATTAATAGATATCATGTGATATTGTATCTCTGTGTTTATCGCTGCATCTATGATACATTTTTGTTATATTATTAGATATCCGAGATATCTCAGTTAATTTATTTATTATATCTACGCTCTGATTTCTTGCCGAAAATAATCTGGATCAGTGGTAATTGATCCAGGTGGATATCGGTGGCCACCCACCTTTTTCAAATGGCTTAAAACAGTTCTCTGGCAATTTTGGTAATTTACTATTTTTAGCAGTTTTCACTTTCAAAGCCGTTTTGAGGCCCTAAATAATGGTTTTTGGGAAAACAAGTTTTCAATATGTAATTTTCTTTGATATTGTTCCTAAAATGAATTTCCTCGACGATACCTTTCCAATGGTTTATCATGTGCCTAAAACGAAGACCGTATGTAAAAGTTACAACCCCGAGAAGTTGATGTACTAACTTAACCAAACGAGGCCCACATGATTTTTGGCGCTTCATCTCCTAGGGTTAGGTTTTTGGATTTCTATGGTTTTTTGCATTCTTGTTCATTGTAAAAATCCTTCAAAGCCTCATTGTAACCATCTTCTGGAGAATGCGAGTAGCCGTCACATCTCTTCTCAGAGATAATATGCCACCATTCTAGTGAGTCTTTCACTCTGTATTTTTATAGTCTTTGTACATTTATTTCATTAACATAAATTGTATATTATTGTATATTTGTGTTTATGGTTGAATCTCTGATACATTTTTGTTATAAAATTGGATATCCACAATATCTCTATGCATTTCTTTATTATATCTCCGCTCTCATTTTGCGCTGAAAATAAATCCGGATGAGTGGTATCAGAGCAAGCTACTCTTGATCGTTTTTCAGTGCATGTCCCCGACGAGGTTCGAGTATAGAAAGTTGGGTTTCGAGCTTGTGTCTCTTGAATACAATCTCTCTCGCATGCACAAGCAACCATCCATGGAGGAAGAAAATAAAAGTGACGGAGCAAATGATCCTATACATCTGTTGCTTGAGCAATCTCTCACGCTATAGAGGGACGAAATGATGGAGAATTTTTCCCACATTCTTCAATGCTTCCCGATAGCTTCAAGTGCATATTTATCAAGACCCCACTTTCGAGGCACCTCACCTTTTAAGGTACAAGTCAATTTTGATATTCCTATATTTGAAGGTCATCTAGATGCGAATGCCCTAGATAAATTGTTAAATTTGTTAGAAGGTTATTTCTCTGTTCACAATTTTTCTGATAGAGAAACGATCATCATCGTGCTCCTTAAGGCTCTCCCCCATGTCAAACATTGGTGGGAAACTTACTGGGAGCAGAGTTCCATAGAGGAGTCTGGAATATATGGGGCCAAGCCCACTTGGGATTTTTTTGTGGATTTGGTAAAGGAACAATATTACCCTGTTGGCAACTATGAGGACTAGTACATGAGATGGACCACACTGCGACAAGAGAGGGGCCAAACAGTTCTGGAGTTCACCAATACCTTCCATACCTTGTGCACCAACATGGGTATCAAAGACTCCGAAGGACATTTGGTTCTGAAATACCGTGGGGCTCTACACATATACATCCAAACTGAAATGGATTTTATGGAAATATCATCACTCGGTGCTGCCTATCGATATGTTGTTAAAATCAATAAGAAATATAAGCACTAGAACCAACGAGAGTCCGGGTATAGAAATACACAACAACCAAAGTATGACAAAGAAAACCCTAACAAATAGTCTCCTGAAAACCAATCCAAGCCATAGGAAAAGAAGGGTCACAGGAAGACAAACAAGAACATCGAAAAATGGTGTGATTTCCACAAAATCCCCTAACACAACACTAACGATTGTTTCTGAAAACATTTATTGGTGGTCGAGATCAGAGATAAGGAATCGAAACCTGATTTAGAATCCGATTCTAAAAATACTAGTAAAGGACAGATAATTGACACAGACCCCACTTCTATTGTCGCAACCACAACAATTCATCTAGAAGAATCAACAGATCCTGAAGAGGGGGAGCACCTTTTTCATTCATAGATGAGGTTGAAGGGGACCCCGCTGCATTTTATTGTTGATAGCGGAATCCAAAAGAACCTCATCTCAGCAGAGGTCGTCAAACAGTTGGGATTGTCGACAACACCACACCCACAACCATACAACATCGGGT
>SNQJ01S0044013.1:55687-74378 GCA_010110895.2 Picea sitchensis
AGCTTCTTTTAGAAGAGAAAGAAAAAAAAAATGTCGAGGGTTGTTACAAAGGTATGTAATCATTTATTTATTCTTTAATGTACATCGAATTTAATTATCTTATGAAATACTAATTTTCAATTGTTTTGTCAAAGAAAATAAAAACAAATAGAATCCATTCATCACATAAGGAAGGACGAAAATGAATGAAAGGGTTTCTCCCAAACTTTGTGAGTATTTATATTTTCGACCTTTCTTAAAATTTCATGTTTGTTGTGATTTTTATATTCAAATAATTAATTTACACTTATCCATGGATTTATTCTACTAGGTGCTAACATACAAAAATGAGTCAACCCATGAATTGATAAACATTGGGTTAAGTATGGTTGTGAGTATATGTTGAAGAATGAAATTTTAATTGAACAATTAGTAAGTAGCTATTCTATTTAACTTCCTTTGTTTTATAATTAATGAAAAAACAAGAAAACTTTATATTGATTATATTGATTGTGCTTTGTCGTGTCATCAAAGGAGATTTTGAGTGAATTCATGAAGCATGGCTTCAAAATAATGTTTTTTTTTTTTTTAAATACTTGGTGCTAAGGCATGTTTTTTTATTCAAGTAATCATCTATATTCTAGTATATATATATATATATATTACAATTTTTTTTTATTTTTGTAGATGGAAGATGAAGGGAAAGAACATAAAAAACAAGTTGATCAAGAAAACATTATATTAAAAAACCAAAGTACAATATCACCTACAAATGATGAAGAAATGAGGAATTCACACAGCTCGAGCAATGTCAACAATTTCAACTAATGAATGGAAATCAATATAATTGAATATTACTACAAGTTGTATGTTTTGGAATGCTTGTCTCTGAAAATTAAGAATTTTGTTTAATGTACTCAACATATTGTCCCAATTGCATGAGGACATGTTACCAATAAGTTTAACAATTAAAAATTGGTTGCAATTTGATTATTGTATTGGACCTTTACGTTGTCCCTTTTTGTATGACAATAGGTCTCGTATTCATATATAATAAAATGTGTTTCTTATTTCATTGCAATGTCGAATGTTGTAAAATGTTGTGTCCCTAAATAATTAATATGTATAAGATTTACATTGTTAAAAATAACAGAGGTTTAATTGGTTGGGTATTGTATTAATGTAATCATTATATGTAAATGAAATAACATAAATATAAAACAATATTATGATTAAAAAAATGAAATAATTTATTGAAATTTTGTAAAAAACAATGAATTAAAATGTACACATATGAGTGCATTGTATTCTTTTGAACTCACTAGATAGTGCATGTCATAATATCGACATAGGTGCATTTTGAGGCTTCATATGGATCAATACATATTAATTATAATAACGCACTAGTATGTAATATTGAGAAAATGCACCATTTCGTAAACAATATAACGTACAATAATATTTATCATTTCAAAATTGTATGGTGCTCATGTTTGAAATATAAATAGGGGCACTAAAAAGATTTTTTGTATTGGTGTGTTATGTTTATTATATGGACTGAAATTCTAAATATTATTTACACATTGTTTTGTTTACTATAGTATATGCACCAGTGCATAATAAAACTAGTGGTGTCCATATCTCACCTCAAATATTTGAAATTTCACTACCCTTTGATGCACATGGTAAAACATATATAGGTACGTACTACTTACACAACCACCAAGGCTCATGCCATATTAAATGCATCAGGTCTCAAGATAACATGATCACAATGGAGATAACTATAAATTAAATGCATCCAGGAGGACAAATCCTAAAGCGCTCCAGTGCATCATACGAAAACAACATGTAACCAATGCGTAGTAATTATAAAAGCATCGATGCTTTGCATATGATGAAAAACGTAGAAACGATGTGCAATAGTTATAAATGTACTAGGAAATTTTTCATTATATTAAGATCTCGGGAATTTTTATTATATTAATGTACCAATATGTTTTATTATAGTAATGGTCAGTGTGCGTTTGTAAATACCGCACCTGTTCACTTTGAAAAAATTGACACCAAAAAAATGCCTCCACCACAACCTCGTCCTACCCAAATGTTTTTAGTTATATATAACATCCTCTACAACCTCTGCAGTCAATAGAGTGTTGATTCTAGTGGTAGCATAAAACATGTATTTATGCACAAGTCTATGTGTCTATACATGTGGATATTGTCCAAAGTCTATTCTTGAATTTCCTTTAATTAAAGGAATTACTAAAGTAAATATTTTTTATTAATTTTTTATGTAATTAACTAATTAACTTATTTAAGGAAAGTGATAAAAGAAATTATCACATTTATAAATCTCAAGTGGGTGTGAGAAGTAATTTCAACCATCAATCACTTTGGATATTACAAATAGATTATAACTCATGATTATAAATGCAAGGCTAGGGTGAAGGAAGAAGACACGTTTGACTTGAAAAGCGTTGAAAGAGACGAAACAACGTATTCGATCCTGAAGGACAATTATTCAAGATCTTGGATAAGTGGAGAAGGACTTCCATCTAAAGATCAAGTCAAGGAGAATATTGAACAGAGGCAGCACAAGTGAGTTTTAGTTAGAGGAAGTCACATGAGAGTGTCACGTCGTACGAATATTTTTGTATAGGTTTTCCATACATGTACGCGGGTATTAGAGGAAACATTCATGTACATATGAAGGATTTTTGAAGAAAAATTGTGTAAACCTCGAAAAGAATATAGTTCTGGTTCATACAACAAGTCATGCTTTGTTAGGTTTGTTTACAACTATATTTCTCTCAATGGGCCATTATCCCTATTATGGAAGCCCTGATGTTAACATGATAAAATCATCCTCAACACTGGTTCTCCCTCTCGATTTTTCTAGGGGTATATACCCAAAATATTGGTGTTTATGTGTGTTTTATTTGGTTTCCTAGGTTATGCTTTTGTTGCATGTTTAGTTGATTACTTGGTTATGATTTTAGTAGACAAAGTGATTTTATTTTGAGCTAAATGTCAGGGGATAGGTTGAAGTGGAAAAATAAACATGTTATCAGATAAAGTTCTCTAAGGGGAAGTTGAATCTCAGATCCATAGAAGATCCATAACCAACAAGAAGAAATCGAAGGATGGATTTCTGGGAAACAATTGTGTAGTGGTAAAACATTTTTTTTCAAGTGTACAGAGGTATACGTAGGTCACAAAAAACACAATCACATACATATGTGGGAGGATTTAAACACAATATCATATACGTAGGATTCAATGTTCATAGTCGTGTACATACATGGGATTCAATGATCACAATCACATATATACATGGGATCTAGTGGTGATAGTCACGTACAAGTCTGTATAGGTCATTACATGGGCATTTTTTAGTATTAGGTTATTTCTAGGGTAGGTTATGAGGTCTTAGGGATGGAAACAACACCATTAACAAGTGAAGATAGATTTCATGGAGCATCCAATTTCCTCTCTTGAAAAGCAAGAGTAACTTTGGTGTTTAAGGAGTATGACCTTTAGGAGTTAGTGGACAAAGTTGTTACTCCACTGACATATCAAGAATATTTGGAAGATCACAAAAAGAAGGAGATCAAAGAACAAATGGTCATCTTAGATTCATTGAAGGATCGTCTAATTCCTCACATATCCAAGAAGAAGATGACCAAAGAGATGGTTGATTCCTTGGTAGGGTTATTCCATAGCACAAACATGAATATGAATATGGTCTTAAGGAATATAATTGTATCGGTGTAGATGTCTAGATATGGTAATGTTACCAGATATCTCATGAGATTCACACAGGTGTGTGATCAACTTGAACCCATAGAGGAGAATACAGAGGATTAGGAGCTATTGAATGTGTAATTGAATGGTCTTCCCATGTCATGGGAACCATTTTTCAAGAGAGTTTGTGCTAGGAAACATCTTCAATATTGGTATATACTTTGGGATGATTGTATCCAAGAAGAGACTTGGTGATCTGAAAATGAAAAGGTTTTTGTAAACAAATTTCCAAGTGAAATATTTATGTGACTTAGGAAGTTGGATCAAGTATGCAAGAACATAAACTTAATGATTTTTTGTTTAAAATGAACATCATAAATAGTCATAAACAACCATTAAAAGTAAGAACATAACACAAAAAAATGATAAAGGAGTTCACCCCTCTCTTGGTCTACATCTCCTGTTCTAACTTCCAATGGATAATTTTCATTATATTATCAAAGTGTCAAAATAAGTGTTTTACAATGCTCGGAATGAAAAATAGATGGCTTCAATGGCTCCATAATGTCCAAAAACCCCTATCTTGTTTCTTCTTGCACGTGGTTTGGGAAAAAATTGAGAAAAATACACTCCCTGGAAGTGTTTCCCAATAACTTGTTGTATCTGCTCACCAAAACACACCTCTGTCCAACGCAACCTAGCTCCATGTGTTTTCCATGCCAAAACCCAGCACCACACATTGTTCTAAAAAAAGGGAAGATTTTTCACCCCATTAGAGCGTTAACACCTATCCCAGTGACGGTTGTAGTTGTGTGGCCCCATGTGGCCAAGCGTCGACCTAATTTATTGTGATCACTTGCCTAACCATTGGATCCTCCACATGCTGGTCATATGGCATGGATCACGTGTACAAGGGTTAGGGCCAATCCCCAACCCTTTTTACCATCGAATGAAAAAATATGAAATTTTAAATATAAACTTTGCCACAATAGGGTTAAGTACCATGTGTAGGTGGGATGGAGGCTCAGTATGTGTGAATACTTTTCCTCACATGAAGATCCTGGTTTTGACCCCTATGGACTCTAACAAACGTTTAACACCTCAACCAATTACAAGGTGTCACGTGGCGTCCCCTGGCTAGGCCACATGTCACCCTTTCATTCTCCTTCAAACATGCCATGTGTTAGACTAGGATTGGTCCATGTAACCTTTCCAAATAATCTTTCCATCTCAAAACTATCTACCATGTCACTTTTCCATGTCATCATGTACAGTCGTACGGTCAACTACCACATGTCTTGTACAAACTATACGAACTGCACAGTCAATATTTTGCATGTTTGAAAAAATAGAAACAACGTGATATCTCATCCATAGAGATTCTAATTGAGCTCATTCAAGTTTCATCGGGATCGTGAGGATGTGATCTACGCAATGAATTTATTTTCGATCAATTTCGAGCACTTTTATTTTTGAGCATTTTTTTATCCCCTAGATCACTCCTCCGCATTGGGAAGCTTTTGGACCTGCAAAATACTACTTTCAGTCAATCTGAATATGAGGGTGAAATTCCCTTACCTTTCCAACTTCAATCCATTTATATTTTCTTAGATTTGTGCCTTTAAGACCAATATGAAGGTACTCCACATTCCCTCATTTTTAGGTTCTTATCTTTCTATCAAGGATTGTATCCTCATGCAATTCTAAAATATATTATGGTGAGAAGTCATCTCTGGAAGGAATATGAATATTCTCTCATTGATCATCTATCAAAGGAGGTTCATACAATCTCAAATTATCAACATTAACAAATGCATACATTTTCATGTAAGGAAGCAAATCCAAACAGAAGGCATTGTTACCAATATTTTCAAGAATCTTCAAAGGTCCATATGTAATTGGTTTAAAATTCTTACCTTCTCCCTTAAGCCTCTATTTTCTAATGTAAATCCAAACTTCATCTCAAACTTGGAAACTGTGGTCAACACAATGCTTTTCATGGCTTTCCTTTTACTTGGCTTGGCTCATTTCCAACTGTTCTTGTACAATTTGATGCAGCAAATGAATTTGTTCAATGAAATTCATTGCTCTATCAATATCATAGTGACCATCAATAGAAATATCCTTCCCAAAGATAAAATTGAAAGGAGATTTTGGAAACTAACCAAAACATGCCTCAAATGGATATGTTTCAGTCGATGAATGCTTAGCCCAGTTATAAGCATGTTGAATGTAGTGTATGTGCTCATTCCAAAGATTAGGATGTTTGTTGAAATAACCACGAATAATATGTACTATTGTTCTATTCACCACTTATGTTTGGCCATCAGTTTGTGTATGAAATGGTGTTCTCTTTGTCATCTTGGTGTCCATGAGTGCCCATGAGCTTGAACAAAAGTTCTCAATAAATCTAGAATCTCGATCAGAAATAATGGATTTGGGAAACTCAAAATGTACCCAAATATGTTGAAAGACCATTTGTGTCATTTGTTTAGTTGTAACCTACTTGTTACGAGGAATCAAAATACACATTTTACTAAAATGGTCAACCACAACATAAAGATAATCATAATTCTTTTTATACATAGGTAATCCTCCTACAAAGTCCATGGAAATTCTTTCCCAAGGATGAGAAGGAATTGGAAGTGGAGTATACAATCCTAATTTTATGTTTCTAGGATTACTTGTAGCACGTAAAGAACATCCTCTTATATATCTTGAAACTCTTTCATTCATTTTAGGCAAATAGCAATACCTTTGGAAATTATCCATTGTCTTTCCTACACCAAAGTGGCCAACAATAAGAGAAGAATGTGCTTCCCTTATGATGTTGACTCTTTCACCTTGTAGAATACATAGCTTTCCAATATGATACAAAATCTTATCATGCATATGGTAATCCAATTCCTCAACTTGGTTAGAATGGCACAAAGTTGCATAAATCTCTTTAAAATAGGAATCTAAAGCATATTGTTCAACATATCTCTCATGCATGGTAGAATTATTCTTAAGAATAATTGAAGAACTAACAATAGGCCTAGAAAGAATATCATCAATTTTGTTATAAAACCCTTTCTTATACTAGATAACCAAGTGGAATTGTTGTAGGAAAACCATCCATCTGAAGTGCCTTGCTTGTTGTATCTTTGTTTGTGCTTGTAAGTATTGCAATGGTTGATGATCTATGTGAATAATAGTTTATTTTCCCAACAAATAATGTTTCCATTTTTTCACAGTTTGCACCAATGCATACAATGCCTTATCATATGTAGCATAATTAATCACAACACCATTGAAACTTTCAGGATGAAAACAAATGGGCTTACCATGTTGCAACAATATTGTTCCCATGGATTAATTATTTGCATCTGTTTGTATCTCAAATGGTTTTCTCAAATCAGGAAGTGCAAGAATTGGATTTGAACTAATATTATCCTTTAATGCATCAAAACATTTGTGTTTCTTTCCTCCCCATTGGAAAACTTGTTTGATGCTTGTCACTACATGTAATGGAGTTGCAATTGAAGAGAAGTTAGCAATAAACTTTCTCCAATAGTGGGCTTCTCCCAAAAGGATTATTACCTCTATTACATTGTTGGGCTTGGTCCAATCCAAAATGAATTTAACCTTGGAAGGATCTATTTTCAGTTCTCCTCCAACAATATGTCCCAAGTAAACAAGCGAGGTCTTTCCATACTCACATTTAGACATATTTAAAAACAAATTTTCTTTCTTCAAGACATCTAAAACTTGCTTTACCTGCCTAAAATTCTCTTCAGGAGATTTTCTAAATATCAATATGTCATCCAAGTATAAAATCACACAATAATCAAGAAAATTCCCTAAAACATAATTCATAACTCTCATGAATGTAGAAGGAGCATTACAAATCCCAAATGGCATAACCATCCATTCAAGAAAACCTTGATTTGTTTTGAAAGTTTTCTTCCATGTGTCTCCTTCAACAATACTAATCTGATGATATCCACTTCTCAAATCAAACTTATTAAAATACTTATCATATTTCAATTGATCAAGCAAATCATCAATTCTAGGAAGAGGATAACGATTGTTTACCATAATCTTGTCAAGGCTCTAAAATATACACACATGTTCCATGTACCATCTTTATTTGGTACTTAAACAATTGGTGACCTGCATGGCAATCTGTTTGGTGATGCAACACCCCCTGCCTCAACAGATTTTGCGTGACCTCCCAGTCTTAGGATTGTTCCAAATCTTCAACTGAGTCAGATTGACTCTTTGGTTTCCCCCACAAGGAATACCACACACACAAGGTCTATTCCAATAGACCAACAAGTATGATCTGGGATTTTCTTTTCTTTTTGGGATTTCAGATTTCGCGATTTCTCAAATACTGTTGTCGAACCCCTTGCCTCTTCAACCTCTAAAACCTGAAATGCCGAAATGATGAAATCTTTGGACGCATCCTCCTCCACAACTGTATCGTGTTTTGCGACTTCGGGAATTCCAGAACAAAGAACTCTGACCTCTTGTCTTCAAAAATACTGAAATGTCGAACCTCGATGCGTTCAACAAAGGTTGGCTCCACAATGGGACTTTTCACCGATTCAAAGTTTCGAACTTCGCGACTTCGTGAATCCTGATGCAACACTCCCGGCTCTTCAACCTCGAAAACCCTGAAATGGTCAACAAGGTTTGACTCTGCCTATTGACGAAGACACGCCACCTATCCACTACAATATCTTCTATCTCTGACATGGAATCTTGCCACCTGTCGCTCAAGCTTCCCTGCTTTTGGGACTTGAACAATCCTTCGATCATTGTTTCTCTACCACTTCGAAAACCTGAATTCCAAAATTACACCTCTATGGAATCAACGGCAAGTAGCCTCCCTTTTGATCCAATGACCCACGTTATTTCAGGCTTCCGGGTACTGGGAGTTCGAAACTCATGATCCCAGAACGCTACCTCCTCCCCTTCCCAACACCTGAAGTTCCAAAATCCCAAAATTCACACCAAATCCTATCGCAACTCATGACTTCCAGATTTTCACTCCACTATACCCCGACTCCTTGTCGTCAGGACCCCCGAAGTACCGAAATCTGGACTTTCGAATTGCCGAAAAATTCCACTCCTTGCCTTCACACGCGATAATCCATTTCGTGATTCGGGAGTTCGAGTGACCAAGGGATTTGGATTGCACTCCGTACTTACAAACCCCGATTTGGAGAAATGATCCAACGTCTCAGCTGACCACGATCAACGATTCACGTTGATACTTGAAACCAACATAATGGGTTTGTCCAACCCTTATCCACCCAGCAACTCCTCTAGATCCTACGGTCCTCGCAATTTTGCGAGTTCTCCACGGACAATTTCGACCGTCCGATTCACTCCTTAATGAATCTCTGACCCAAACTAACTTGGTGTTCTTTTTCTGGGACTTAACTCCTATGTGATGATTTCTCTTCCTTCCTTCCTTTGAAGTGTTCAAAGGTGTTATCCCTCCTGATCTTTCACTTGCAACCTCAAGTCCCCAGAAGGAATTCTTCTCGCACTCCTTGCGGAAATCTTTCAATTACTTCTGTGTATTTGATTCTTCGACTCTGTGCACTCTTGGAAACAACAGTCTTTCACTCTTCAACCTTAGTTGAGAAATTCTAAGGCTTCAACTAGCCTGTGCACACCTTGCATGGATTCTGTGCTTCACATGCACTTCTGCTGGTTATGAGAAAAACGATATCTCTCCTGAGCTTTGTGAGATAAAACTCAGATCCTCATCAACGCACACCTTACAGACGTTCCACTGCACTCCTTGCAGGAACTCTCGGGATGAGAAACAATTGAAACTCATTCTTCTCCACTCTGAGACTTCATATACTTAACATGAAATCACACATCCAACATAGCATTGAAACAATGTGTAAATAGAGAGAATAAAACAATTGTAAGCATATCATTTATCAAATGTAAACAGTAGGCATCATAACACCATGAAAATTGAGTCAAAGATTCATATATTAACTCAAGTTCTCTTGTACATGGGTTCTTCTCTACAACTCTCTGCTACAACTCTCAATGATGATAATTTTACAATGATAGAAGGGTGAGGGTTTCTATATCCGTTTTCCCTCCTACACTTCTAAACTGTCTAATCTAACATTCAAATCTACCTACTTTSATTAATTATGTATAAATTCCTTTACATTCTACAGATGAGAKCAAACCGCTCAAGATCTGTYTACAACATGCAAGTACGCTAACTTTAACTACTACATTAATATCTGCTCATTAATTTTCCATAAGAAAACATTTCAAAATGTAAAAAATGTGTGTTGCGCTTTTCTAGCTGTCTTGTGCCTTCATGTTCTCTTGGATGGCTGTTTACGATGCTCCTACATCATACCCCCTTGCTTGAAAATTTTGATGAACTCCTGTTCATGAGCTCTTTCACGATCTGTCCATGCTTATGAATTTCTACTTCATCTTCCCAACTAGCATCTTCAACTGTATGTACTTTCCATTCGACCAAGTATTCAAAATGCTCTTTTATCCTGGTCTTTCTGTTAATCCTCTTGTCAATTATGATTTCCATCTGCGGCTTTTTAGCTATAGGCATTTGTTTGGTCCATTGAATTTCTTTCTATTCCTCCTCTACTCCTGCTTATTCATCTATGTAAGGGTACAAATCTGCAACATTGAATATCGGTGAGATTTCGATCCCATCAGGTAATTCAATCTCATATGCATTTTCCCCAAGTTTCCTTATGACCTTGCACGATCCAATCTTTTTCATCTTTAGTTTGTTATGTGTTCCCCTTGGGAACCTTTCCTTCCTCATATGTGCAAGAATCAAATCACCAACTTCAAATTGAATTTCTCGGCTGTGTTGATCTGCTCTACACTTATATTCTTGACTTGAACTCTGCAATCGCTCCTTGACTCGGCTGTGAAGATCATTCATTACTTCTGCAAAGTCCTCTGCACTAGCACTCCTGAATTCAGCTTATTCCACATCTTTCAATTCAGAAACTCCTCTTGGCTGCATTCCATAGACAATCTGGAATGGACTATGCCCTGTGCTTCTGTTAAGCGAGTCATTGTAAGCAAATTCTGCCTGTGGCAGAATGTGATCCCACTGACTGTGGTGTTCAGTCACTAAGATCCTCAACAAATATCCCAAGCTTTTGTTCATGAATTTTGTCTACCCATCCATTTGAGGATGATATGTTGAGCTAAAAGAGAAAATTGTCCCCAGCTTTTTCCATAAGGTCCTCCAGAAATGCCCTACGAACTTGGTATCTCGATGAGACACGATACTCCTTGGTAAGCCGTGAAGTTTGCCGACTTTCTTGAAAAACAGGTTCGCAATATGAGTTGCGTCACTGGTTTTCTGGCATGGTATGAAATGTGCCATTTTTGAAAAAATTTCGACTACCACAAAGATTGAATCATATCCCCTTTGTGTCCTTGGCAGTCCCAATATGAAATCCATGCTCACTGCATCCCATGGCCTTTCTGGTATGGGTAATGGTTGATATAACCCTGTGTTCTGCCTTTTCCCTTTTGTGTGCTGACAAATCCTACATCTGTCCACAAATTTCTTAACATCTGTCCTCATCCCTGGCGAAAAATATGAGCCATTCAACTTTGAGAACACTTATCATGACCGAAGTGTCCGACCAATCCTCCACTATGTTTTTCCTTCAGCAGGTTCTCCCTCATGGAGCATTTTGGAATACATAACTAATTTCCCCTGAACAATAATCCATCTTGGATCATGTATTCATTCCATTGACTTCTGTCCTTGAGAACTAGATTCTCAGATGCCTCATATGCCTCCTTAAAATATGGGTCATCCCTATACATTTCTTTGAGGTTATCAAAAACCAAAGTCTTGAATCTGAATTCCTGCATAGGCAAACGTTTCCTGCTCAAAGCATCAACAACTTTGTTAGCATTTCCAGAAATATGCTTAATCACAAAAGTAAAATTCTACATGAATTCAACCCATTTAACATGTTTTTTGTTCAACTTCTCTTGTTGAGTCACGAATTGTAAAGCGTTATTATCACTGTACAAAACAAACTCTTTAGGAACCAAATAATGTCTCCATTTCTTTAGGGCTTGTATGATTGCATAGAATTCTTTGTCATATGTTGAGTACTTAATCTTCGTTTCATTCAGTTTCTCACTGAAATATGCGATCTGCTTATCGTCTTGGCTCAAGACCGCTCCAATTGCAAATCCACTCGCGTCATACTTGACCTAGAATGTCTTGCTAAAATCCAGCAAAACCAGAATTGGTTTCTCAGTGATCTTCTTCTTCAACAGGTTGAAGCTCTTCTCTACTTTCTCTGTCCAATGAAAATATTTGTGTCTTTTCTTCACCGTATCCATCATTGGTACGCTAATTCCACTGAAGTTTCGAATGAATTTCCTGTAGAAACTAGCCAAACCATGGAAGCTTCATACTTCAAACACACTCTTCGGTGATGACCAATTCTTAATTTCATTTACCTTTTCTGGATCCATCTTCAGCTCATTTGTAGAGATAAAAAAGCCCAAATAAATGAGTTTTGTCCTCATAAATGACGATTTCTTCATATTTATCAGCAATTTCTCTTCCTGTAATCTTCTCATTACTATAGCTAAATGCTTCAAGTGCTCTGCTTCTTTCTTGCTGAAGATTAATATATCATCAAGATATACGATGAGGAATTTCCCAATGAAATCCTTCAGGACTTCGTTCATCAACCTCATGAAAGTGTTGGGTGCATTCGTTAAACCAAATGGCATGACAAGCCATTCATACAACCCCTCATTTGTCTTGAATGTTGTCTTCCATTCATCACCTTCTCTCATTTGAATTTGATGATACCTGCTTTTCAAATCAATTTTTGAAAAAACTCTTGCTCCACTCAAGCAATCCATTAAGTTGTCCATCCTTGGCAATGGAAATCTGTATCTAATGGTAATCTTATTGATTTCCCTTGAGTCTGTACACATTCTCCAACCTCCATCTTTCTTTGGGATGAGCATTGTCGAAACAACACATGGACTCAAGCTTTCTCTAATCAATCCTTTATCCCTTAAGTCCTGTACCTGTCTCTTAACTTCTTCATTTTCCTGCAACATCAATATGTACGCGGATTTATTTGGTAAACTGGCTCCATGTATAATATCAATATGATGGCTTATACTCCTGATAGGTGGCAATGAACAAGGTAGTTCGTCCACTATTATATCAACAAACTCTTTCAGCAACTCCTGGATTTCTTCTGGCAAATCATCTATCCTCGTACAGGTCAAAACAATTTTGGGCTTCGTGACCACAATAAATTGTGTGTCTTACTTATTCTTAACCTCCTTAAGAAGTTCCTTCCCACTCATGAGAAGTACAATGTTTCTCATTTCTGTTTTCACCTCTTGGTTCTTAATCGGCAACAACATGTGCGTCCTCCCATTTTTATCCAAGGTGTATGTGTCCTTTCTCCCATCACGAATCACATTTCTATCATATTGCCATGGTCTACCCAGCAATAGATGACAAACATCCATGGGAATGACATCACATAATATTTCATCTTGATATCCTTCTATTTTAAATTCAACTAAACACTGTTTAGTGACATTTACCTGATGTCTTTTTTGTAGCCACGAAACTCTGTATGGGCTTGGATGTACAACAGTCTCCAACTCCATATTTTCTACCATCTCTGTAGATACGAGATTGTATGTGCTACCGATGTCCACTATGACTTTGCATACCCTGTCTTTGGTTTTGTAAGCCGTCTGAAATAGACTGTTTCTTTGGGTTGGGTTCTCTACCTCCTTCTCCGGCTTCAAGAGAACTTTCCTCATCATCAAAGATGTTCCGCCCTCAGCATCTTCTGCCTCAAAATTTCATCCTTGAGCTTCGGAAATGTGATTTTCACCACCATATTTCTTCCTATCTGGACACTCATAGGATTTAGGTCCGATATTTCCACAGAGAAAGCATTTTACTTCACCGCCTCTGCCTCTTCCTCTTCCTCTAGCTCGAGGAAAAGTATTTCTATCAGCATACTACCCTCTATGTGATATTCCTTCTCTCTCATGTTGAGTTTGAGGTTTCTTTCCCTCTTCTTTAGGTTTCTGAGTTCTGTCTTGGGCAATTTTTTTTCCTCTGGCTTGACTTCTACCTTGGCCTCTTTGACCTTACTTCCGGCTCAGCTTCTCTTCGGCTTTTAGAGCTATCTGATAAGCATCTTCCACATTTCGGATGGTCATCATGCTCATCTCATCTTGAATGTCATACCATAGACCATTCATGTATCTGGCAACTTTTTCATCATCGCTTTCCCGATGACCTGCTCTGATGTTTATCTTGTAAAACTCTTTAGTGTATTCTTTCACTGACATCATCTTCTATCTCAAATTTTGCATCCTCTTAAACATAGTGATTTGATAATCCTTGGGTATAAATTTGGATTTCATCTTTGCAACCATTCTATCCTAGATCTTGATTTTCTACTTACCTTTGTATTGTCTGTCAGCCTGCAGTTCATCCCACCATAGTGTTGCATGCCCTTTAAGTCTAGTAACGACATGTTTGACCTTCTTGTCTTCCTTGAAATTCTCATAGTTGAAGTATTTATCCTGAGATCTAATCCAGTCTAGAAGCTCTTCAACATCTAGGTTTCCCTCATACACTAGAATGTCCATTTTTGCTCTGGCACCTATCTTTGCAACAACCCTGAATAGGCATTCATCCGCAGCATCTTTGACTGCAACTTCTTCTCCTTCGTTTCCAACTTCATTTTCACTTTCATCTTTGCTGATATCCCCAAAATCAACTGTGCACCTATGTGTTATCTCCATGGCATCAAGCTTGGCACGTAGCTCGCTCATTTCTCTTTCTCTTGCTGGATCAGGAATTGGCATTGGCCTATCTCTTCTTCTCGGCAGAATGGTTGTAAAATGGTCCTCTGTTCCCTCTACTACAAAAAGCAAAGAACTTATTCTGAGATCTGATACCACACTGACACAACAACCCCTGCCTCAGTAGGTTCTGCGTGACCTCCCGGTCTTAAGATCATTCCAAATTTTCCATTGAGTTAGATTGACTCTTTGGTTTCCCCCACAAGGAATACCACACACACAAGGTGTATTCCACAACTGACCAACAAATATGATCTGGTATTTTCTTTTCTTTTCAGGATTTCATATTTCACGATTTCGCGAATCCTGTTGTCGAACCCCTTGCCTCTTCAACCTTCGAAACCCGAAATTCCAAAACATCAAAATATTTGGCCGCGTCCTCCTCCACAGTTGTATCGTATTTTGCGACTTTGGGAATTCCGGAACAAAGAACCCTGACCTCTTGTCTTCAAAAATACCGAAATGCCGAACCCTGATGTGTTCAGCAAAGGCTGGCTCCGCAATGGGACTTTTCATCGATTCGAAGTTTCAGAAATCACGACTTCGCGAATCCTGATGCAAGACTCCCGGATCTTCAACCTCCAAAACCCTGAAACGGTCAACAAAGTTTGACTCCACCTATTGACGAAGACACGCCACCTATCCACTCCAATGTCTTCTATCTCTAACGTGGACTCTTGCCACCTATCGCTCAAGCTTCTCGGATTTCGAGACTTGAACAATCCTTTGATCGTTGTTTCTCTACCACTTCAAAACCCCGAATTCTAAAATTACACCTCTACAAAATCAACAGCAAGTAGCCTCCCTTTTGATCTGATGACCCACGTTATTTCGGGCTTCCGGGTACCGGTAGTTCAAAACTCCCGATCCCAGAATGCTACCTGCTCTGCTTCCTGACACCCGAAGTGTCCAAATCCCAAAATTCACGCCAAGTCCTATCGCAACTCATGACTTCGGGATTTTCACTACACCATACCCCGACTCCTTGTCGTTAGGACCCCCGAAGTACCAAAATCCGGACTTTCGAATTTTCGAAAAATTCCACTCCTCACCTTCACATTCGATAATCCATTTCGCGATTCGGGAGTTCGAGTGACCAAGGGATTTGGCTTGCACTCTGGACTTACAAACCCCAATTTGTCGAAATGATCCAATAAATCAACTGACCATGATCAATGGTTCACGTTGATCATTGAAACCAACATAATGCGTTCGTCCAACCCTTATCTGCCCTACAACTTCTCTAGATCCTACGGTCCTCGCAATTTTGCGAGTTCTCCATGAAGAATTTCGACCGTCCGATTCACTCCTCAATGAATCTCTGAACCAAACTAACTTGGTGTTCTTTTTCTGGGACTTAACTCCTGCGCGATGATTTCACTTCCTGCCTTCCTTTGAAGTTTTCAAAGGTGTTATCCCTCCTGAGCTTTCACTTGCACCTCAAGTCCCCAGAAGGAATTCTGCTCGCACTCCTTGCGGCAATATTTCAAGTACTTCTGTGTATTTGATTCTTCAACTCTGTGCACTCTCGGCAAAAACAATCTTTCACTCTTCAACCTTAGTTGATAAATTCTAAGGCTTCAAATAGCCCGCACACACCTTGCACGGCTTATGTGCTTCACCTGCACTTCTGCTGGTTATGAGAACAACGATATCTCTCCTAATCTTTCTGAGATAAAACTCATATCCTCGTCAACGCACACCTTGAAGACGTTCCATTGGACTCCTTGCAAGAACTCTTAGGATGAGAAACAATTGAAACTCATTCTTCTCCACTCTCAAACTTCATATACTTAACATGAAATCACACATCCAACACAGCATTGAAACAATGTGTAAACAGAGAGAATAAAACAACTGTAAGCATACCATTAAGAAAATGTAAACAGTAAGCATCATAACACCATGAAAATTGAGTCAAAGCTTCATATATTAACTCAAGTGCTCTTATACATGGGTTCTTCTCTACAACTCTCTGCTACATCTCTCAATGATGATAATGTTACAATGATACAAGGGTGAGGGTGTCTATATCCGTTTTCCCTCCTACACTTTTAAACTGTCTAATCTAACATTCAAATCTACCTACTTTCATTAATTACATATAAATGCCTTTACATTCTACAGATGAGAGGAAACTACTCAAGATCTATTTACAACATGAAAGTACACTTCCTTTAACTACTACATTAATATCTTCTCATTAATTTTCCAAAAGAAAACATTTCAAAATGTGAAAAATGTGTGTTGCGCTTTTCCAGCTGTCTTCCGCCTTTATTTTTCGCTTGGCTGGTCGCTTATGATGCTCCTGCATCATTTGGCATGATAACCCCTTTTTCAAGAAACTCTTGGATTTGTTTTTTAATTTTAGCATTATCCATGACTGACATCTTGTGCATACCAATGTTTGGAAGAGGACAATCTTGTTGTAATCTAATCTCATGTTGGATACCCCTTTTAGGAGGTAATCCTTTTGGTTCCTGAAACATCTCATCATATTGGTTAACAACCTCATATAAATTAGATTTTTACTTTGCATCACAACCTTGGAAAGTTTCTTTTTCAACATTGTTTTTGGGTTTTATCATCAAGAGTACAAAGTTGTTACTAGCATTGACTAATCTCTTCATTTGGCCAGCATTTACAAGTGACAAATTCAACTTCTTTGTATGTGATCTAACAATGTACTCAACTCCATTTTTAAACAAATAATATTTTTCTCATGATGATGAAAGATGGATCTCCTATCATATAAATATGGGCTTCCCAACACAATACCAGAAATATCCAATGGAATAACATCAAGATATACCTCATGTATAAAGTTTGCATTGATGAAAAATATAAGTTTACATATTCTTGTCACATGCAATTTGGCATTGTCACATATCCAACCTAGAGGATATGGTTTAGGATGAGGAGTAGTTTCCAAATCCAATTTCTTGACAGTGTCTTCAGAAATTAAGTTTGCTTGAGATCCAGTATCAAATAGAGTATCTATCTTGGTATGCTTTGAAATAACCCTTATGTGGAAAATCTCTATTCTTCCTTTTTCACGATGAGTTTAATTGAGGCTACTACTTGAAGAACTAGTACTTGCAATAGAGTCCTTACCTTTAAAACCCATGGCTATGATTTTTGTTTCATCTCCTGAATCAGATCCTAAATCATGTTGTGTAGTTGCAACAATGTTTGGTTTAGTTTTGTTGTTGAACTTTTTGGGTCTCTTTTCAGGATGAAGTTTCCAAAAATGGTCTTCACCATGGCCATCTTTTGAACAATGTTTACATGTGAGTTTTTCTCCCTCTTTCTTAACTGAATCATTCTTCTTTCCATTTCCTTTGAATTTCCTCTTTCCCTTGTCTCCATTAAAAGAAGCCTTCTTTCTTCCCTCTTGCTTCCAAATGAGTTTCTTGTACACAAACTTCATCTAGAATTGTAGGGTTAAACATCAGAATCATATGTCTCAAATAGCTATGGAATCCTCCAATGTATTTGAGTAAAGTTTCATGAGAATATAAATATATACCCAAAATAAAATCTCTTCATCTAAATTATTGAGTGTATCTTTGCACACTTTTCCCTTTAGCTTGTCTAAATTTTTTCCAATCCATGATAGCTTTCTGCATGTATGCTAATGGATGAAATTTCCTTTTAAGTGCAACAATAAAATCATTCCAAGAGGATAAAACTTTACGTTGTTTCTTCATGTCCTATTAATTTTTGTCTTCCCAGCAAATGAGTGTTGCACTTTCCAATCTAAGAGAAACAAGATGAATCTTAGTTTCATCATCTTTGATTCCTTGTATCCTACAATACAATTCAATTTGACGAATCCAGTTATCCAATTTCTCATCATTTAAATCTCCATTGTACATAGGAAATTCAAACTTAATATCAAGATTAAGCAAAGCAGCTTGTGGAGGAATTCTACCATGTTCCTTTGGAGAACTTGGAGGTGGTTGTGAAATGGCAGAAGAAGTGGAAGACGAAGGTGAAGGAGGTGGAGTATCACCATTCCCTCCATTTCCTTTTGGATTTTTATCACCACTATCTT
>SNQJ01S0044014.1:15696-50058 GCA_010110895.2 Picea sitchensis
ATAAACACGACTGAAAGTAAAAGACCTCTGAATCAGGAAGATAATCAGGCTCCACAACCAACAAGTCATCTCTTCCTTTTTCAATAAGGAAGTCGTCTCCACGAGCTCCAACTTGAGTTATGCAAACTCTTTCATCTTATATAGAAGATTTACCAAGATGTCTATTTATCTTCTCATCTGTGGAGATATGTATTGGAGAACCTCTTTCTCCTTTCTGAACTTTATCATGGATAATGTAATGCTTGATTTCAAATGTACTTCATTCTGGAGCACTGGTTTTTCTTTGAAGGCTTCATGTAGATCTAATCAATAAAGTATATCATTGTTAGAACACTGGAACATATCCATGTGGCACTTCTTATGTCATCATGAGATTTGATCTGCTGAGTAATCATCTTGATACAATATCTTTGTTATAGACAATCTTCACCACGCTTTTGTTGTGCATTAGAGGTTCTTCACCAAGTTATCTTCTTCCATCTGTATACAAGAGTCTCTTTCTGGTATGCCTCAAAGTCTTGAGGTTTCTCTTCATATGCTCTTTGTTCAATTTCTCTGGAGAACAATCTTTTCATTCATCTTGATGTAGCAATCCACCCCATGGATGATATAATGACTCATGTAGAGGTATGTCTAGTTTACAGGAACAACCAATCATCATAGTCTTCTCCCTCCGTCTGGGAGAACCTCTAGTTTTGAATCTTGCAATGATTTCATTTATAAGTCTTCCATACACTGTTCTTCATCACAACTTTTAGTTCTGTTTGATTGCTTTCATATCAGGCTGGTAATATTGTGATTCTCGATACAATGACTAGTTGTTCAGGTTTCTCTTCTTTCTTGCAATCTTCATGTTCTTCCTCATGTTTTTAGCTTTTGGGTCCATGTAGTTTCTTATAGATTCCATTCCCTAAATATTCCACTTCTTTTTTTTATCATAGGATCACGGATCTGGATGGACAACCAGGGATACTTTAAGGCTTTTCTTTGAAGAAGACTTCTTGTGAGGTTGAACTGAGCACGTACTATCTTTCATGGTTACTACCATGGATATATACTTCATCATCTTCAATGGATCATAGGATTAGCTCCCTCCTAATCATTTCTTCATGTATGAGTGCATATAATCAGCTCCCTCCGTCTAACAGAGTCCACGCTTTTGTATACATCCTTATTGTCTTCCACAATATATAATTATCTCTCTCTATCTAACAGAGTCCACACTTATGTCTTGTTTTCTTCTACAAAATGTCATAAGTCTTTCTCCAATTTCCTCTTGATTGCTGACTTCTTTATGTCTTTGCTTCTTCTAAATCTCATCATGATTTATTCGGCTTATCTTACAATAGTTTCCACATGATTTTCTTGATGTATTTCATTCTTTCATGTATTATCCAATGATATCAATCATTATCTTGTTGTTCCTCCATTGGTATAGTTCTTCTTGGAACAAATTATCTTCCAAGGGATAGATATACAATATATGTACAGAGACGATGAAAACAAGATATGTACAAGAACTAAGAAGAGTATTGTTACCTTCAGAAGAAGAAGTCTCTTTCATCCTGCTTAGTCTTCTTTGTAGATTCCTTTTCTTCGGAAACTGATGCTTCATGTTTCTCCTTCTTTTTATTTATCTCGGGACAATGATTCTTGTAGTGGCCATACTTTCTATAGTTGAAGCATTGTACCTCTAAAATGTCTTTCTCTTGATTTGGCTTCCTCCTTGAACAAAACTTCCTTTTGTTCCTAAAATTCTTGAATCTTGTTGTGAAGGCTTGATCATCGTACTTATTTTGGGGTTTCTCTTTTTCACTGATCCTTGATTCTTCTTGAGCACAACAAGTCCAAAGTTCTTCAAATGTCATATACTCCTTCCTTGTGTTCATGCTTATAGAAAATGCATCCCACGTCTTGGGAAGACCATTGAGTACTATGTTCACCAATTCCTTCTCTGAAACAATTTCTTCAATAGCTTGTAGTTGATCTCTTAACTAAGAGATTCCCACAAAGTATGATGTTATGTTGTCATCATCATTCATCTTCATGTCATGGAGCTCATTCTTCAGACTCATTATTTTTCCAATGTTTTTGACTGAGAAGAGGTTTGTTAGGGAATCATACATCTTCTTTGATGAGTCAAGTTGGGAGATGTAGGGTATCAAGTGGTCTTTTATGGATTCCACTATGATACTCATGAGATTGATGTCACCATCCTTGAACTTCTCCATAACTGCAATGTTTTGTGGTTCCTTCTTTTTTCCTTCTTCAAACTCTGGTTCCGCGATATTTCCTTTTACAATATACAACACCTTATTCTTGGCAAGGATGAGGTCAATCCTTGTCTTCCACGCTCTAAAGTTAGAGGCTCCATCTAACTTGTTCTCTAACTTCATAGAATAATTCATGGCTGCTTTGACTTGGTCAAACCCTAGATTTGACCACAAACTCAAACTTGACGTCTTGGCTTGCTGAGAGTACCAGGAGATGAGCTAGGCTAGGGCACACTGATCTATCAGAAGATTAGGTCAATCCCTTCACTTAAGGTTACTCAATGAGAGGATTAGGGTTTATGCAACTACACCTGCTAGTAACCCTAGCGGTAGTGCTTTGGTGACTGCTCCTGCTAGAAACCCTAGCGATAGTTCTTCAATGAGCTTAATATCCTTCTAGCTATGTTTCCTTCCAGTGGTTAGACTGAATGAAGGAGGTGTGGGCCCATAACCTGTTAGAATATAATGGATGTGCTCATTTTACCATTGACAATATCTCTATTGTCACCCAACCATATGCCAAAGCCACCCTCCAAGAACCTTAACCTTGACAAAGAATCACTCCGGAAGAAAACCCTAGGCTAGATAGCCAAACAAAGGGTAGTGCACCTTTATCCAAGGATAACACACCAACAAGAGTTGATCAGATGTTCCAAACCCTAACCAAGAGACAGTCTAAGCCAAACATGATCTGCTAGTTGTAGCAGCTGCAATCGAAGCTCTCCTCAAACCTGCGCACAAGACTGGGCACTGCAGTGCGCACAAGTTGTTGTTTTGCAATTCTGAGATTGCCTTGCTAGAATGAGAACTTGCCTCTTGTATTTATATTAATTCTAGCTAACTGTCGGGGCCGACTTCTCATTCTGGGTATCTGTCTGTTCAGTATATATTATTATTTTTGGCCGACTTCTTATCTTGGAGGCTAATAACCTAATATAAATTATCTTCTTGAGTTGACAAGTCTTCTAGGGTTATTAGCCAACTCATTAGAGTTTCTTCTTGCTTCTTGGAGTATTCTATCCTCGTCAGGTTTACACGTGGAGGTAAATACCTCCTGCAACTACCATAATATCAACAAACATATCCCAATAATCTCTTAAGTGGTTATACCTCTCCAACCCTATATAAGGAGGCCCCGTCATGGTGAAAGAGAGAGACATTGAAGGCATCAAACGTATGATCTCATAAGGGAGATATCATTGAAGCATAATCAGTTTGTGTGTGGATTAATTGAGAAAAGGGTTGGACAAGGAGAGTTGGGAGAGGCTTCTACACCTTCATCAAAGTCTATAAGTATGCTCTATTGTTCCCATTAATATACATATGTGCTTGGCCTGTTTCTTTCAAGGTTTTGTTTATTCTACATGAACTTGTCTCTATTAGATAGATCTGGTTTCAATATAATCTTAGTAGAATATAAAGCTTGTTCTATCTTTTTTTGGTTTGCAAGACTTATCGAGGCTCTTGGGGATCAAAGCTCAACTCAGAATATGCAAGGATGAATATCATTAAAAAGGTACACCTTTCTTCCTCTTCTCTATACATTAGTTTAGCTAGATTTAAAAGGATGTCAGTGACCAATGCTAGCACCCTTTATGTCTTAGTATTAGGAGTCTAGAGCCCAAGAGAGAACCACTTGTTCACAGGGGGATTTCTCTATAACAGAAATTGACGACTCCATTGGGGAGATTGAAGCTTTCAGTTTTGGTTTCCTTCCTAGATATTGTTTTGGCCTTTTCTCACTTTTATGTCTTATTCATATTGTGTCTCTGATTCCTAGATGTGTTGATTGGATCTTTACTTCATCCCATACACTTTGAATTTCTGAGTTTGCTTGAATTTTTGGATTTCTGGGCATTTTTTTTAATCTTGAGAGGCTAGCGCTCCACTGCCTCTGCTACTAGAGTGCTGGCACTCCCTGGAAGGCTTTCATAGAGAGTTGCAACACTCTAGTTCCCTTGACACTAGAGAACTTCTCTTTTTCTGATAAAAAACTTCTTGGGAGTTGATTTCTCAGCCTTCTTTTTGCTTTTTCATTTGCTCAGGGTTAATACTTTCTCAGTGTGTACTTGTTTAGCCTACAACTTTTTTATTTCTAAGGATTGATGATGTTTTGTTTGGATTTTTGACATCTATTTTCCTTGCTTTGAATCACTCTTCTTCCCTAAGATTTGGATTCGATCTACTATTTTCTTCTCATTTATCTGACTGAATGAAATTTGTTACAATGAAATTCAAAGATATTTTCATTATTTCATTTTGATCTTTGAGGCCTTTCTCCAAGCATTTTGTCCTGTCTGGATTTGGTTTTCCTTTTTTTTCTTGTTTGATCACAACGAGGGTGTGTTTTGTTTATGTGAAGTTTGCTTCTGATTGCTTAAATCTCACAGATCATGAAGTCTAATTAACATAGGAAGCTTTACATCAAACTGATTATCAGTCACATATAAACAAACAAATATATTTTCATGATTGGTTTTTGGATACTAGAACCAATTTCTGAACATTTTATCATTGTATTGGATTCTTGATTGAGGACTATTGCATGAGGTCATTGCATCTTAGTGTTTGAAAGTGAAAATAAAATCCCTCTCCTTCTCTTAAATAAACATTCATTGAAAGAAAATATTGCTTATCATTTTGTATGCATGTTTTGGGAATTGAGTCATAATATCATCAGTTTTCACTCTCATACACCTTTGAGTAAACAACAACCTTAAAATCAAGAGCTAAACTAAAATTTATCAGAATTTTTTACATTTTTGTTAGAAAATCTACATTATCTTAAGGTGTAGGGATTTGGAATAGGTTCAAAGGATAAATTTCCAAAGCTGTCAAACAAACTTAGCATCTTGTGATAGGGAGAGAAAATCCAATTCTCCTATCAGCTTGCTGGGATCCCGCTCTCACATAGGGGTTATGCACAAGGTCACGTTTGAGAGAGTTAAAGATATTATCCCTCTGTGGTTCAACCATTCATAATAGTCAGACTGTATATTGGGGGTTCTTCTTGAGGCACAACTGTCTTCATTTGGTCTCGGTGCTTCATGAATTCTGAATCTGTTTGGGGACCTCTAGAGTTCTACTAGTCCACTTGTCCTCAGTTCTCTCAAAGGATTTCAGACTTATTATCCTACCCATAAGTTCAAACTAGACTGTTGACTGTACCCACCCAGGGGTTGATTTCGAGTTGGTGACCTTAGTAGCGATAATATTTAGGGTCTTACACAAGGTGAAGGTGAAGGGAAGTCTCACTGTACCTGGAATAGACATTGGTCAAATTCATTTGGGCTCCTTGGAGGGTAAATCCACAATTACTGCATGGAAGCTTGCACCAAGGCATAAGTTCATTAAGCAAGTTGACAAAATAATTGATCCACCCGCTCTATCCCTACCCCTTCTTATATTGATCTCGCGACGTTGGATTTCATCACCAACTAGTGGTTTCATTGTGGGAAGTTTTGTTTGATTCTTTTCTTCTTAGATTAATAGCATGTGTTGCTTGTTTTACTTAGTGGACCTTAGGTCGAGTCAGTGTTAATGGAATCAACTCCTGAGAGTACCAATGGAGGAACCCCTTGTCTTGGGGAACCTTTCACCTTTCCTTCTTTTGGAAACATTGGTACTATGTACATTGCCACACTAAGTCTTCTGGGACTCACCATCGGATTACCAGTTTGGTTGTTCCCCACTTCGATGATCTCAAATATTCCCAGTGATTTAGAGGTTAGTAAACCACCCACACATCAACCTCATGTCAACTTTTCTCCATCTTCACCCATTAAGTCTCCTTCCCTTTCTCCTTCTTCACCTAGTGAAAGCTCTAAAGCAAGTAGCCAGGTTGATCAGAAGAAGAAGAAATAGAAAGAGAAGAAGAAGAAGAACTTGAAAAGGACCAAGCCTCCAACTACATTAGATGTTGGATCCAAGCAACTAGCTACTGTTAGTAGTACTGGGAGTGTTGATGAGGTCAACAATATTAAAATGAAGAATCTGAAACCCAAATTCCATTGTAGTCTTTGTAAGGGTGACCACTTTCTGAGGGATTTCCCTGGTCTTCCCAAGGTCTTAGAAATGTGGTCCTCCGTGTCATTGGCCTATGCTAGACATGCTAGTGACACCTCATCAACTAGTGATGTTAAGGTTGGTAAGAAGAAGACAACTGTCAAATTTTCTTGTATGTTATGTGAAGGTGATCATTACTCTCACCTTTGTCCTCATATGGAATAGGCTTCTTATCTTTTGGAAAAGCTTCAAATTCCAACTGGTTATCGTAATATTTCCCCCAACCCATCGTTAGTTGATGGAATGGTCAATCTGGTTCCATCCCTGGTCAGTTTGGTTGATCAGGTGGTCAATCTAGTTTCATCCTCGGTTGAACCACTAATCAAAGTAGTTGATCCAGTTCTATCATCGATAAACCCCACTTTTCATTTGAAAAATGAAACCCAAGTGACTGATCCAGCCCCATCATTTGTCAGTCCCACCCTTCATATGAAGAGTGCCAACATGGTCAATCCCACTCCTCCTGTGACGAGTTCCAAAGTGGTTGATCCAGTCCCTTCATTGTTCAGTCTGGTTGATCATGTCGTCAATTTGGTCATGTCCTTAGTTGAACCAGTTGAAAAAGTGGTTGATCTGATCCCATCTTTGGTCGATCCCGCTCTCTCGTTAGAGAGTGCAACCCAAGCGGTCGATCTGTTTCCACCTGTCGACCCCATTCTCCCCTTGGGGAATGAAACCCTAGTGGTCAATTTGATATCGTTATCAATCGATCCTACTCTTCCTCTAGAGTGTAAAATCGATACTCCCCACATTTTTCTCATTGATACAGAATCTACCGTGCCGGGGGGCATTACTCCTTCTCATTCAAAACCCCCTCCAAGTAATGAGGCCATCATTTTTTATTGGGGTGTGCTAAATGGACCTCATCTTCCCTCTCACATTCCTTTCAAGATTACTGGTGGTCAGGACATTCCTCATGCGCTGATAGATGAAGGTTTGTCTGTTAGTATTTTGTCCTCTATCACTTGGCAAGCTTTGGGTTATACTCAACTTGGGCCAGCTACCCAGACTCTATTTTCTTTTAATAGAAGAAACAATCACCCTTTAGGGATCCTTCCCCAATTTCTTGTAACTTTGGGAGATAAAATTGTCTTTATTAACGTTATGGTAGTCCAGGACCCCTTGGATTTCGATTTACTCCTTGGACGAGATAATGTCTTTTCCATGAAAGCTATTGTGTCCACTTTTTTTCGTGTGATATCGTTCCCACACGATGAAATAATGGTGACTATTGATCAACTTTCATGTGTTGGTCTTGACTTCATTACCAACCCAATGACCTCCCTAAATGGTTCTTATAGGCAGTCGGTATGACCCATGACACAGGTCAATTATGTGGCATTATCTCCCATGCCTTCAGTTGCCGATGAAGATGACTTAGATCTGATAGTTGACTTGGTGATATCTTTAGTAGGGCTATTGGAGCCTGATATCCATACCCCTGATGCAACCCTCGACATGTGTTCCTTCCATAGAATTGTTCTTCCATCCAGTGAAGATCTCTCGGAGGCCATGAATGAGTTTTGTCCCTTGACATGGTGTCCTTCCAGAGCATTATCCTCTTGGAAGCCATGATCAAGAAGAGTCTACGAGCATAGATTTCCTGTCTGTGGAAATCTTGTTAAAAAATTAAGTAGAGGCTATGAGCATAGTTTCTCTTCTCTATGGAAAGCTCGTTAAAAAATGAAATAGAGGCTACAAGCATAGTTTTCCTCTTTGTAGAAATCTTTTTAACAAAATGAAACAGAGGCTATGAGCATAGTTTTCTTCTCTATAACAAGCTCATTAAAAAATGAAACATAAATCCGAGGATTGAACCTAGAGCCTTGAGCATAGTTCTTTTCCTGTGACAAGATTGTTAAAAAATGAAACATTCACCTCTCATATCAAGTCGAGTATTTTGTTAGGTATCATTTTTTAACCTTTATTTCATCCACCTATATCCTTTTTCTCCATCTATTACAAAAATTGGTGAAAACCTCAAAGTCGGTAAATGAATTGAAGCTTGGGGGGGCTTGTCTCCAGCTTTTGATTATCATTATGGAGTTAAGCCACTATCTTTTCAATCTTGGGGCAGAGTACCAACCATCCATGGGTATCCCAACCTTTGGAATTTACGTTGGGAATTTACAAACATACTTTAATTTTGTTTCAAGCTTGTGTAAAAATGAAACCAATACCGAGCTTAGTATTTGTTATTTATATTTATCATTAATACATGATAATGTAACCGAGTATACTTTTATCACTTTTTCAAACTCATAAAGTTTATATGAAAAAAGAACTCCCTAGAGTCTCCTTTAAGCTCTTTTCAGACTCTCTAAACATGAAAAAATTGTTGAGTGATCTTGCTTCCTTTCCCACTCATTAAAAGGTTTGAAAGGGCATCTTTCGAGTGATAATTTATCTCTTTTTCATCCTCGCAAGACTAACATTATGAAAAAGGACAACCCTGGAGTCGTTTTTAATCTCTTTTTAGACTCTCTAAGCCTTGGGTTTGCAACATATCATAATATTTGTTTGATGGTTGTGGGAATCTTCTACCAGGTTCTCCATGTCCATACCCTTGCTTGAAAATTTCTACAAAGTACTTCAATCATCAGTTCCCATCTTCTAACTTCGCACTTTGGGGGGAAATCTGCTACAGATCAAAATTACTCGTTACAATGATGACCTATTGTCATTATTACTAGTGTCGCAAGTGTCACATTTTGGATGCAAGTGTTGCAGATATCATACTATCATCTTACCTATGTCGTGTCTTGAATGAAATTATCAAGAAAACTTCAAAGACACCTCCAAAGACTGATTTTAAAGAGGAGAAATCATTTGAGAAAAAGTACAAGTCTTTTTCCATGGAAAAAACAACTGAAAAATAATTTTTAAAGGGCAACGCTCCCCTATACACTGTCAGGGAGTGCCAGTGCTCCGTACCCTCTTTTGGGGGAGCGTTGAAACACTCTGTGCCCCATTCTGAAGGAGAGCTAGCCTATTTGAGAAAATCTTGGGCTGTTGAGGAAAATTAGGGAAGAATCCCCTTCATCTCTAGAGTTGGTTGGATTCAGATCTGAGGTCAAGGCTCGATCTTAGGGAAGATCCACAACTGAAGGAGAAGGATCCTCAACCTATCCCAAGAATCTCTTAAGTGGTTATAGCTCTCCAACCCTATATAAGGAGGCCTCCTCATGGTGAAAGAGAGAGACATTGAAGGCATCAAACTTATGATCTCATAAGGGAAATATCATTGAAGCATAATCAGTTTGTGAGTGGATTAATTGAGAAAATGGTCGGACAAGGAGAGCTAGGAGAGGTTGTTGCACCTTCATCAAGGGTCTGTTAGTATTCTGTATTGTTCTCATTAATATACATATGTGCTTGGCCTGTTTGTTTCAAGGTTGTGTTTATTCTACATGAACTTTTCTCTATTAGATAGATCTGGTTTCAAGCTAATATTAGTATAATAGGAAGCTTTTTCTGTCTTTGTTTGGTTTGCAAGACTTATCGAGGAGCTTGGGGATCAAAGCTCAACTCAAACTGTGCGAGGATGAACATCGTTAAAAAGGTACACATTTCTTCCTCTTCTCTATACATTAGTTTAGCTAGATTTAAAAGGATGTCATTGACCAACGTTAACACCCTTTTTGTCTTGGTCTTAGGAGTCTAGAGCCCAAGAGAGAATCCACTTTTCTGCAGGGGGATTTCTATGTAACAGTAATATGCACTATATCTTCATGAGTAGATAAATGAATGTTAATAGAGTGGACTTGGATAAATGAATGAGATAGGTAATTCCACTACTTTAATTTATAAACATCTTGTGGATGGATAGGAGGAGGTTCCTAGTGTTTTGAATAATTAGGATCATGGATGGAGATTAAAATTTTGTCTAAACGTGTTCCTAAAAGTGTTGATTAAGCTCCTCATTTTACTATAGATGTCATGGGAATAATATCTAATGAAGTAGAGACTTATGTGAAGTTGAATGTATCCATAGAGGGATCCATATAATAAATGTGATTAACTTAGAGTAAATAAACACGATAACAGGGAATGACCTACGGTCAAAGACATAAATCCTCGGCTTTACAAACCTAAAATTTACCTCATATCCAACTGGATTTAAAGTACTTTCTCATTATCTAACTAGAAATAAAAATCATGCAGATAGATAGTTGAATGGAAATAAAATCAATATAACAATGGCTAGATGTTGCATAAATATTACAATATGCACATATTTCATTAAGTGAACAAGATATTACAAATAGATAGAAGTTTGGAGATTGAAGTCTTGGTTTTGATACCAACAAGAAGGATCAACCTCCAATATTCAATACATACATACCACTTCATAACTACACTAGAATTAATTTATTGCAAAAATGCACATACTATCTCATCTACTTATGTTTTATCCCTAGGATCATCAATAGATGCGAGGGGAGAGCATACATAAACTTGATAGATTTAAAGATTTATGAAACAGGGTCTTAACCAACTATTTCCAATTCCCAATTTCACCAATTGGTGTGAGGGAAGAGAAAATATAACATGGATAAGAAATTACAAACTTGATACTAAAACTTAGACTCAAACTTGTACAACTCCAAATGACAACTCGTGAATGATCAAATGAGAGGCTTAGGCCTTAACTTATATCATTCAAAAGGTTTAATGAATGCAATATATATAATAATGGTTTTCAACTTCTATAAAGTATCATATTGGTTCACTAATAGGTTTGATTCTAAGTATCATATGATGAGGTTGGATAAGGAAGGAAAATAACCTATTTCCCTTACATTATCTATGTTCAGGAGGATCTTGCAACATTCAAATTTGATGAATTTTTTTACGATGTTCAAGGTCCTGTGGCTTTGGTGTGATGAATAAATGGAATAGACCACAAGAACAAGGTTGACATAGAGCATAATCAATTCTTTAATTTCATGAATGTTTTTTATTATGCTTAATACCATTTGGAAAGTTATTTTTTTGCATTGTTGCATATATAGTGTCTTGTCGAGGGGTGTGAAACATGTGACACCCAAAATGAAATTACTTTAAAAATGAATGCCAAGATAAGAAATCTTTTGAACTCATATATGTTGGTTGGAGAAATCCTATCACAAATAACCTATATCTTTTCATGTTATTCATGCCAAAGATCATGAATTTCTCCATGTTGGAATAAACTTTATGACTGTGCAAATTTTGGAGGATTTATGCAATATTATTTAAGTGTTCATCCCAAATTTTGTTGTATATCAACACATAGTTTAAGTACACCTAAATGAATTAAACTATATAGGGTCACCATATATCATTCATGAGGTTGAATTAAAATACTTTTCCAACTAAACATAAAGCCAATCTTTGGCCTTAAACATTGCCTTCCAAACATCATCACCATTTATTGGATCCTAATGGTATCCATATTTTGAGTGGAGGAAAGTGTTGAGATACAATGGTTTTTCACTTAACATATCCACCATTGGATGTATATCAATAGTTGTAATGCATTTCCCAAACTCAATATTTGAAACCCATCTTTTCTAATGCATTGTTCTTGTAATGTTTGTCATCAACTTGACCTTTTCCAATGTTCATAATGTTTTTCATGCCATCAATCCATACAAGACAACATCAGTAGATACAAAAACATTGGCCTCTATTTGATCACTATTTAAGGTTCTATTCACTATGTAAAAGTGCAGAATTTGAATTTAATGTTGATGGTATATGCTTAAAACTCTTGATGAATCTTGTTGTCCTATTGCATGTTTACACAATTTACTCTTCCAGTTATGACTAGCACATGTGACTTTAATTTAGCACATGTGACTGCTCTAAATATATTGTAATGGAACATTATGGACCGTGTTAAATGTTGTTATAAGATTTCTCTCATGGGATATGGACTAGAACACTAAACCCATAGATTATATATTTGTCTATGATATTAGTTTGAGAAGGAATTATAATTTTTGGTATAGTCATTTACTTGTTATCATTGTGACATAAATCAAGGGCATTATTATAACACTATTTTCATGTGTTCTAATATGAAAGAGATGCTCAAAATTCATGAAGACGAGCTCCTATCATTGTGGAAAATAGGGAAAATGTGTGAAGGCATTGCTTCCTAATAACTGGTATAGTGATCATGCAAACAAGAGGAACCTTGATGTACATCTCTACCCATGTGTATAGGTTAGGATAGTGGAAACGTTTTGGAAGAAATACCAGAGTTTTGCAAACATAGAAATGTCTTGTTGACTTAGTGCAGTCTCTCAATAATATTTTCTCTCTATGTTCATTTTATTACATATCTTTCCAAGGATATACTACATATTATTTCCTAACTAGACACCTACTTTCAGATTCCTTAAGAGATCTTGATGAGTTTGGAAAAATGTTGACTTGATTTTTTTTTTTATTCTTCCAACCATGGGTCAAATGTCCATAAGTGTCTAGAATGGTTAGCAATGCTCTCCATGGGGTTCAAGTCAAGAAAAATATTGTGCAATTTGTTGAATTTAAATTACACTTAATAAATCAGGGAAATTGTTGTTAACAAGTCATCTACTTGGATTGGTTCATATTTTGTAATTTTCTCCATGTTTTCATAAAACACATAGTTTATGGTTCAAATGTATAATTACTTCCTTTCCACTATGTAGTTTTGTCATTGTTTGGCATGTACGATCACATAGATCTCATAGTCATATTTTGAGTAGTTGTGGAGGGAATTTGTTAATATTTATAAATGATATGCAACTATAATATCATGTTGAAAGATAATTTATTCCATGGCATAGTCAAAGGAATAGACCACAAGAACAAGGTTGGCATAGAGCATAATCAGTGCTTTAATTTCATGAATGTTTTTTAATATGATTGATACAGTTTGGAAAGTGATTTCTTTGCATTGTTACATATATAGTGTTCTTTTTCACGACTGAGTTTGTATTCCACCTCTCCTTTTTCAAATAGGTGAGTATAATTGTTGTGGATGATCAAAGAAATCAACAGAGAATGCCACACCTACAATAAGACAAGTCGAACACATATATTTATATGTATTCAGTAACAACCCTAACATTGTGTCAAGGATGTGCAAAGTGAGGAAACATATCTTGCACACATATGTTCCACTACTTGAAGTGGTAGGCAGGGGGGAAGTGACAAGACCACATTGGAAATATGGATTTGTAATGACCCAAAAGTTAAAGCTCATTTTAAAAAGATAGTTTTTGAAATAGTTTCGAAGTCCCCAAATATCCTTGATCTTTTGGGCCGCATGTGGGTCAATTTTGTTGGCAGGGACACAAACAATTTTTGTAACATCGATGATGCACATATGAAATTGCAAGGAAATATTTTTGAAATGGAACAACACAACCAACTATCAGATCCTATTGCTATTAAAAACTGGAATATTGATAACCCATAAGGTGAAAAATCTTAGACACTAATTGATCAAGTCATAAATAATAATTATGAAAACATATAAGTAGACCACCTTGATGCACAGGAAGGAGACATTGATCATGGTATTTGTATGTGTAAAGGATCCCTGAGAGCTGAAGAAATGGAACTTGGAAAAATTTCTGAGGTTGAGATGGAAAATTTTGACCGCCCTGTCTAACTAGAAAATAAGTATAACAAAGAACTAGAGTAGGGTTAGATCATATATACTTTGTTTTAACAAACTGCAAATTATAAATGATGAAAGAGTCAACTTATAGTGAGAGTAGAATAATCATAAATATTATATGGTGTGTTCTGATGACAAGTTGAGATGAAAAGATGATTCATACCTATTTTGGAGGAATTGTTGTTCCTCTGATCAAATCCTTGTTCACTTTGTTTCTTCTATAGGTCACTGTCTTCACAAATCACGTGGGTCAATTGTCTCTTTCTATTGGTTTGTTGTCAGGATCGATGAAATTGAGGTGCAGGGGTATGGATCTCTACATGGAGGGTTTTGTGTTATTGTTTTGTTGTCGAGATCGATGAGCTTGAAGCGCAGGGGTCAGGCTACTCTCAATGAGGAGGGTTTTTGTTTGGAGGGTTTTGTTTTATTTTTATATATATAATATATTTTATATAATTAATATATTTATGTAGTATATAATATACTACTTTTAACATCCTAATGATCCAATATCACTTTGCAACCATGATCTAGTAGAGCAACATGAGATAAAACAAAGAATTCATTCTATATTTTTTTTTGTAATATTCTAAATCCCTTTAAAATGTTATTCAATTCCTTACCAAAGCAATGTAACTAACAAGAATGTTTCATCCAGTCTTATGTAATTAAGGCCTACTTTTATCACTAAAAAATCATTCATAGCATTGCACACAATGGTTGAAGAAAGACATCAATGCCAACAACAATTAGTTCACCTACAACACCAAAATCCATAAAAAAGGAAAAAAACTATATACTTGGTTCAAAAATCAAAGTGCGCAAATTAACTAAAGGAAGTGTGCGCACAGTGCACAAAATGCGTAGGCTAACACAACCCTCATCACACACTATGCATAATATGCATGACTGTCTACAAGAAAATGCACACACTTCTCATGAATGACGCATTTATGAATCTTGTCGGCCTCTCAACCACTTCTAGTCCACCCCCCAACGCGATTTGACACTCATATCTAAGAAAAAACTATCTTGGAGGTTGGTCAAGGGCTAGGAAGTGCCTTAAAAGGCCCCTTGTTCACACTATGAACCAATTATATATTTCCATGAATGGACACCATAAATATGTGCCATGGGTGTGATAGAAAAATAAGAACTTCAAGGTATTGTTATGCTGCAAGAATTCTTCTTGGAGAATCCTCTTTTCTCTTGGAATTATTCAAGCACTATAGCAAGGGCCATTCCACTCACCTCTTGAGAGGATTGGCATTGGATTTCTTCACCATTGTCACTTGTCATTGCATGAAGAGAAGAGATATCTATTAGGGAACTCAAGATCCCTCCCAATGAGGAAGAGGGGATTCATAGGTCCCTTCATTTATCTACGGTGTTAGCCTATCAATATATTGATCCATTAGTAGTTATATGATGGTCATTTTTTTATTTTCATGGTTCTAGTTCTTGCAATATTCTCTAACATTTATTTATTTTTATTTTTTCTTTTATTTCTTTGTTTCATGTGTATTTGGTTATCTAACAAACTCACAAACCTCTGTCTTGTTTAGCTAACTTAACTAAGCATGCAAGTGTTGTGTTTTTTCTCACCCATGTGACAAAACCAGCACAACAGATTGGAGACCATACTAGGGAACGATATAAAATTCATCCCTATTTAAGTCTTGATAGCACTTCTTTTTAATTGTTTTGATATGAAGGTATGAAAATCGGCCTAGTCCAGCCTTCCAAAGTCAAAATTCAGAGCCAAGGAATGAGAATTTCACTTGGAAATTTATTTCCCGATGTGTAATAGGAAGCGCATGGATTTCAAGGCACATAGACGTGCACTCTGCACACTGTGCATGTGACAATATTCATTATTCTGTGCATTATGCGCCCTTTGCATGCCTGTCAGAAATACATACCGCGCATATGTTCAATTTTTGCAAATTGTAAGGTTTTTTATGAGTGGTTTGAGGGCCCCTTGCCTTCATATTTTAATTTTCTGCACTTTTTAAAGAAATCACACTTCACTTGGAGTCCTTTATCATAAGGAAGGCTAGCTAACATAAGCACTTAGGGGTAAAAAGAATCAGTATTCTTCTCTTTTCTTTGTTGTCACATGGATGGCTCATTTGGCATTTAAACTTTTGATTCGAAGTTATTGCTTTTTCAAACAGAATCAACTAATCTGGGGCTAGAAATCAATTTTAACCCTCGAGTATGCTCTTCCCCCACACCCAAGTGTGATATTGGGAATTAGAAAAGGTGGTTGAAATGAAATTTCATCTCCCTTTACAAATCATTAGGAGAGGACAAAACCCCCTTAGGGTACCTCTTAGTTTTGGAAATCATCTTAAAGCTTTGTAAGGGCCCATGCATGCCGACGTGTTTACAATATTAGGATAGTTTCTAAATGATTTCCTAGTTTATACAACACTCTAAGAAATTTTAAAAGATCAAGTAATGGTCCCATACATGCCCACATGTCTACAATTCTAGGATAGTTTCAAAATCTTTCTTAGCATAGACAACATTAAATGGAGTTTAAAGGATTTTTAAGGACCCATATGCCCACATTGCTAGTTCTTTAGGGATTTAAATATTCCACAAGGTTGTACCAAAGAAACATAGTAAGCTAGGTAAAAATATTTGTAAGGACCACAGGAAGTCCACATGCTGCAATATTACACTTAACTTATTAAAATATTTTGCAACACTTTTCACTTTCTTACACACAAAGACACTCATCACACACATAATTTATATTAGAATAGTGGAGGTCGAAGTAGGATTTCTTTTTTAGTACTCACAAATTACTTCAAAGGAATTCTAAAAGATTTGACTACTTCTTTAGAAATTATCAACACCAATTTAATTCAAACGAGGTTCGTCCATGACCCCAATCTCTCAGCCCACCACATCTAAATGTTTTCTAAGAACGCACTAAAATTTTCCTCCACAGGAGGTTCCAAAATATTTTTTTTAGTCTAGGTAGGATATCAAGGGTAGGCATCGAAATAACCCCCCATTATGAGGTTCTCACACTTTGAAACAATAGGAGTTGAGAATAGAGATCTTTCAAATCCTCCAATTCAAGTGTTCCTATACCAAAAGGCAGGGAGATACCCATGAAGGGTTTAAAGCCAAGGTCTGGTTGTTCTGCACATCCCTCCTTGAGTCACCCAACTCTTGTGAGGGTATCCATCCCGTGACCCATTTCTTAGGACGAAAATCTAAATGTTGCACTTTCACCGAGGTACTTAGTGGCCAAACATAGGATATCCACCCTAGTGGTAGTTGTGGGATGAAATTTCACCTTGATCATATTTTTTGTGTCTATTGGGAAATATTTCCATCTCTTTCAGGATATGCACCCTCTACCCCTCATTACAACTGATTACTTCAACCGTCAGTAGTTCCTCTTCTGGTGGCTTCATACCCCATTATTGAGTTTTATTGGAAGGCTCAATGCTAAATTGAGAGGAAGGACGATAGGTATTTTAGGACACGAGCATTTGTTTTGGTTGTTCCCCCATGCTGACAAAATCCACCTATCCAAATTCTTGTTTATTGATGGTTGACTTATGTAAGATGTTCATTTGATTACATCCAATTGTTAGTTATACTATTTCTTGAAGGTGAAAATCTCTTGTTCATTTATTTATCTCTTGTCACCATTTTCACACATTCACTTTGCTTGTTGGATCCATAGGGGAACCACAAAATCCTCATTTTTCTATACACTTGAAGAATATCCCTCCCATTCTAAGAGGAGTCCCTAGACTCACCAACTTACCGGCTTAACCATCTCACTCCCAAGTGAGTGCTACTATTTTGGGATCAGATTTAATTGGTTCCACTTTGCTTGGTTCAAATACCCAGGGCCATCCATCTATTGGCTCTCCTTCACAAGGAGGCGTGGGTCAAAATTATTCTCAAGGAAGAAGCACAAACCCACCAAATCACTCTCAAGGGACAGGTCCATTACCTGCACACATAATGGATAGAACTAATCCTACGCCAAATCTCCCTATGCCATACTTGGCATCCCTCAACATTCCTGATTTAACCAAACTCACGAATGACCCCATTTTTCATGATGCCACTTGGCCCAATATGCCTACAAAATTGCCTTCAAATATTCTAATGTTTGAAGGAAAACCATTGTAATATCTCACCGACCATGTTATGACCTTCCACTTATGGTGCTCTTAAAACAACATCATGGATGATTCCATCCGCTTGAGTTTATTTCAAATAAATCTCACCGGTTCATCAGCCAAATGGTATGTGGATGAAAAATCATGGTCCCATGTGACTTTTGAATCATTGGCCAAGGCCTTTTTGTCCTTTTTCCAACTACCAGTTCGTCATGATATTGTCTTAGAAATTCTCTCTGAGTTCAAACAAACCACTTCTATCCATATCACCAATCACATCCATGAATGGAGTCGACGACATAGTTTGTGTAAGGTAGAAACCACCAAAGAACAACGTCTCGATTGGTTTCTTAAATCGCTTGTCTCTTTTATCGCCAAAGTTGTAGCTTCAACTTTTCCTCAGTTAGAAGAGGAAGCCATCAACAAATGACTAGAAATTTGACCTCATATATGCCCAATCAGGTTACTTATACACAGTATTACCTGATGCACCTAGACCCATACCATTTGGCCAGGAAAAACCCTAGATGTCCCATGTTGCAGATGGGTTGATTGGTTCTATAACACACCACAACCCTTACAACCACCCATCACCTAATTATGATGCAAATAAGTATCCACAACCATATGGAGGGATGTATTATTGCCCTCCCTCCACTCACCAACAATCGTATCCTGTTTTTCCCCCTCAAATGTTGGGGGGACTCCCATCGGTACCCCATATGCATATGGTCTCTCAATCAAGTGTGGGTCCACCCCCAACCCCCACGTATGAACCTAACAGTGGTGGAAGTATCTCAACTTACTATACAACATATGGATCATCTCCACAAAACAATCCATATTTTCCATTTCCTAGTCCTCTCCAGTCGGCTTCTCCTCCACCAGGACAACCACATGCCATCGTTAACCTTTTTCATCCCTCTCCCATTCAACAAGTTCATGATTTTGAACAACTGAATATGGAAAATTCATCCCATCAGCTGAATAATTCGAAGAAGAAAGGAAAAAAATGAAACAATAACAACCCAGGACCAAGAGGAAATAACCCCCAACAAATTCGTACTGCTGGGGGAAACCAGAACCCCCAAGGGGGAAATAATAAAAGCCAACTATAGAAAGGGAGGAACAATAACCTTAGAACTAACTTCCCTTGCATTTTATGTGGTGAGTATGGACATTATACTCACCAGTGCCCCCAATTTTATGATTACAAATGGATGAAAGAAACCATGAACAAATAACACCCTCCGACACCACCTGCCTTTTAGCAGGCCCCACAACATTATTTGCAACCACCATCTCTGGCTATTTTCCAAAACCCCATCCCACTCCAAGGTGTGATGAATACCCAATAAGAGGTAACCTATGCTCCACCACAAATGGGGAAATATCAAAACCCAGGTCCCTCTTGATTACAATATCTTGTTAGGACATAGCTACATGTATGCTATGAAGGTGGTATCCTCTTCTTTTTTTCATACAATGATGTTCCCCATAACGAGAAAATTGTCACCATTGACCAATTTACACATTACAAGCCTAATCATTCCACCAACATTGATAACATCCTTCCCCTTTTCCTCACTATCGCGTATGTTTTTTCATTCATCGACATTGGTCCTGGAATATTCAAGGACCCATCCTTGTTGGGGGAATATCATGAAGAACCACCTCTCATAGACCCTACTATTTCATCTAAAGTGTGTGTAGTGTCTTCTAATGGAACAAATATCATAGTTAATACTATTCTCACAGATGCCCTTACCCGCATCGAAGTTCCACCAGTCAAATAATTATTACCTCAAGAGTTCCTTGAGAACACCACTGCACCACTTATTTTGGATTGCCCCCCACTCCAAGGGAAAATCCTAGTTTGGGAAATAGTCCCCCAAGCCATTACCAAAATCCCCTTTTTCCACCACCCACCTAGATTCAAAGCATTCCAGGTAGTCACTACTCTCACCCTTCCCAACATGGTTCTTACCAGCCCTATATGGTATCTGCATCCACCCACTATGGTTCCTCCACCATCTCTCCCTCCCAAGACAAAATTATTACCGATGCAAATATTAGTACAGGCTCCTGCCACAGCACCCTCACCCCCAACTGGAGGAAACACCACCCCCAACTGGAGGAAACACCACCACCATTGGGGGAAGACGAATGATGAACGAGCCCATAGCTCCTCTCCCTCCCCGATCTCAAGCTCCTTGCACACTATGAAAAATAGAAGGACACCTCACTAACATATGTAATACTCTTCCTGAGTTACACAATCTTATCCAACTCCCCAAAGCAACCCCATTTCTTTCTACTCCCCCAAGTACGTCCACCGCTACTACGGATTCTTCAACTACACACAAGAAAGGGTTACAAAACAATTTTTCATGTGCCATTTTCTCAGAATATGGTCATTACACTCATCATTTCCCAACTCTACCTCAATTTCACCAAACATTAGCTGCATTACGCCACACATCTCAGCCTGAGCCCTCTCTGAAACTCCCTACTGATGCTCACATTACTAACATTTGTTATATTTCTTCCTCAGTCCCTGAGAAAATGAGATATCATCTGTAGTGTATTGAAATTATGTTTATGACCAATGATCCATCTCACCCTGTACACAATATCCCTTCTACTTCCTCACTTCCTCAGGTCAAAAACACTTCTCCACATACGAATCCTCCTACCATCTCCTAGGATCCCCTGTATTCTCGCATTTTTCACTGCAAAGAAGATATCTTGGAGGAATTGACTAACCATGATTTCCCTTGGAATGCACTCCATCATCAATCACTTTTCCTATCACAAGAGGTCTTTCACCCTCCTGATCAAGCCTCCCTATGTGCAATCGAAAGAAAGTATTTTATTCCTCCAGGGCATGTTGACTGGTTCAAAAACCATTGTAAGACCCTCCGTACACACCCTACCTAACATCCATCCAAAAATGCAGGAAGATAGGGCCACTAACCTATCTCTCACCACTCTCAAATCAGTAGCCTCATGCTACCACAATCTCAAAATATCCTCACAACTCTCTTGTCATATCAACAATAGTGACAAGTACAAATGAGGTGGCATTATGGGCCCACTATCCTTATATAGGCCCTTTTTCCCACCTTCCACCTTCTGTTATAGGAGCCCAAAACCTCTGTGTTCCGATCGATTCTCATCTACAATATCCTGATCCTGTCATCTACACATTCACATTCCTCGGGTTATCATCTACACTTTTTCCCAGAGGAGCATTTTTCTCATGCCACATTCAGGTACACATGCTCACTTTCAGTTTGATCAAATTTTTGTTATATGTTCTTTATCATCAAGTATTTTTCACGTTGGGTACTTGGTTTTCATGTGTGCAGGTACTTGCTCAACAAGCTTACAACCCCTTTAGGTATATGTATGAAACTGGCATGTAGTTACTCCCTCTGTTAATAATTTCATATCTGAGTCACACCCTCTGACATTTACCTTTAGGGTCCCTACATTCAGCTCTGCAGTATCTTTACCTCTACCATATTTTGGTACTGTCATCCGATAGCAATCTCCCCTACATGAGTTGTCCCCTTCATAGCCCCCCTTGGAAACTTGACACTCATGTTGATTTCACCCCCTAGGGTTGGGAGTCTCGATAGTTTTTTTCACTTCCGAGAATGAACCCCATACTTCTTTTCATCATATTTCTAACCTTCCCAATGGACTCTTGGGTCATATCATATTACACTTGGTCCTATTGAATGCACTCTCGTAGTTTCATTATCCCTCCATATCATCCACCATCATTTTTCCCATATGCATATTTTCCTCCATCCATTTACCTAATACAGAAACCCACCTATGGGGACCCCACCCTCCACCATTTATCTTTCACAAAATTGTGCTCTAAAAATTCCAAGCCATATTTGATTGGGGCAACCATTTTTGTATCTAAATACTCAACCCAAATTATTCTTTATTTCTTTGGTAATTTTATAAATCCCTTGTTTCCAACATATACATAGCTTTTTAGTCGTCATCCTCGATGTCCTTTTACCAGGAAAATCAACCCATGTCCCCCTTGGTTGGGGAAGCCACCCTTTTTTATCAACATCGTTAACAAACCCTGCGTATCCCAAATCCATCTACCCATTATCTCTGAGTTTTCCCACTTTGTTATCCTCCGACACAATTTAACCCCATATCTAGTCATCCTCTTGATGCTAGATCCATTTTTACGGTTCTTTTCAATCATCCCTCAACACCCCAACCAAGGGAAGTCTTGAGTCCCACAACATATTGAATTCATTCATGTTACTTGTCATTACTTGATGTCATCTATTACTTACCTGATTTCAAGAGGCCCTTTTCTTCTTGACATCATGTCTCCCTTCATGTCGACATCAACACAGTTTCCAAAAGGGTGACAATATCTTGAATCTCATTACCTTTTCAATGAGGAGTCTTGGATGACATAGAGAGAATCATCATTGCTTTCTAATTTCGTTGACCCCCATAACATTTAACTTCAGAAAACTCTCATGTTAAGGTGGGTCTTACTATGTGACCATTGTAGTTGTTTCATACCAGTCAAAGACCTATGAAGTTGATAGGCCATCAATGCCTACGAGTCATCAACACTTCTTATAGTCATCCATTACTTTCTTCAGAGCCAATTCACCAGTCAAAACCATCATCTGTCATTATCAACCACCCCCGAGGGTGTTTCATATATCTACATAATCATACATCTTCAGTTATAGTCCCACATTTTGGTTTCATGACACGAGAATGGGGCATGTCTGCCTCGTTTGTGTACATATTTCATTTTTTCTCCCTAGAGAAAGGTTTGGTTCCTACAATTTTCCCTCTCCCTCCAATGGATCACTCTTGTAGTTCATCTCCTTACTCTTCCTTACAATGACACTCTCATCAAAATAAACATTGATTTATTTCAGCTATACATATGCTCCTAACCTCACACACTAGGGGGCATCTGTTATCACTGAAAAATCGTCCATAGCATTGCACACAATGGTTGAAGAAAGGCATCAATGCCAATAACAATTAGTCCACCTACAACACCAAAATCCATCAAAAAGGAAAAAAACTATATACTTGGTTGAAAAATCAAAGTGCACAAATTCACCAAAGGACGCACGTGCACAGTGTGCAAAATGCACATGATAACACAACCCTCAACGCACAAGATGCATGGATGTCTACGAGAAAAAACACACACTTCTCATTAAATATGCATTTATGAATCTTGTCGACCTCTCAACCACTTATAGTCTATCCCCCAACACGATTTGCAACTCATATCTAAGAAAAATCTAGCTTGGAGGGTGGTTAAAGGATAGGAAGTGACCTAAAAGGCCCCTTGCTCACACTATGAACAAATTATATCTTGCCATGAATGGACACTATAAATATGTGCCATGGGTGTGATAGAAAAATAAGAACTTCAAGGTATTGTTATGCTTCAAGAATTTTTCTTGGAGAATCTGTTTTTCTCTTGGAATCATTCAAGCACTATAGAAAGGGCCATTCCACTCACCTCTCGAGAGGATTGGCATTGGATTTCTTCACCATTGTCACTTTCAATTGCATGAAGATAATAGCTCTCTATTAGGGAACTCAATATCCCTCCCAAGGAGTAAGAGGGGATTCATAGGTCCCTTCCTTTCTTTACGGTGTTAGCCTATCAATATATTGATCCATTGGTAGCTATATGATGGTCATTTTTTTTCTTTTCATGGTTCTAGTTCTTGCAAGCTTCTCTAAAATTTATTTCTTTTTCTTTTTCTTTTTATTTCTTTGTTTCATGTGTATTTGGTTATCTAATCAACTCAAAAACCTATGTATTGTTTAGATGACTTAACTAACAATGAAAGTGTTGTGATTTTTCTCACCCATGTAACAAAACCAACACAACACCTACCTTATTTGTTAAAATTATTTAGAGAGACTAAACTTTCTAGGTGAAACTCCACTGGGTTCCTCATCTCTCTCCTTTGATCCTACCTTCTTGTACATTGCCTATAAATATTTATGGATAGTCTATTCCATTGAAAAATGTTTGGTCATCCCTCTACTCCTATACAACGACTAGGGTATTGACCATCATTATGATGAAGAGGATAAGAAAGCTAAGAGAAATGAGATTTTGAATAACCACTGTGAATGGAAAATATTTCTAAAGTGACTCCACATGTGCCATATGTGGCTTGAATTATGTGAATTTAAAAAAGGAGGCTAGGATGTATTTGCTCTCCATTTTCCATTAAATTGAGATGACATGGCTAAATTGAGCCTCCTCCAATTTTGAGATGGGTGGGATAGAGGCCCCATATATGATCAATATGATCAATTCTTGTTGAAAGGCCCCTATCATGGTTGGAAGTCATGCATGTTGCAGACCTTCACCTTTCATGACCATAGGGTATCCTTCATTAAGGAGGTTTTGGAACCTGTTCTTATTATTATAAAATCACCTGACTTGACACTTGAGAGGGAGATAATAATTATGGTAGTCAACCAAGATGAAGTACTAATAAAAAATGACCTTGGAAAAATGAGAGTTAGATTTTTCCACATTGATTAATTAGATTCACAGTATGTGAATAGGTATATTGGACAATGATCCCATGAATTAGGGTTCAAGTATATTCCTAATCCTATATTTATATAATCTTATATATATACCCCTATACCCAAAACCCATTTAAATCCCAATGAGTAATCCATGTAAATACTAAATTCTAAAATCATTATAAACACCTTATCCTTGAACCCTACCACCCCTAACCCTTGTCTCCTATTACCCCTAACCACTAACCATAATATATCCATACACCAAAACCATACTAAAAATAACTAGTATAACCCCATAAACCCTATAACCTTTAAGAATTATTACTCCAAACCTACTACTTATAACCCCTAACCATTATAAAACTTAATCCCTATAGTAATCATTACCCCTAAAACTACAAACCCCTAATATAGATCTATTAAGCCCCTATGATGATGATGATGATATGAAGATGATGAAGATATGATGGTGATCATGAAAATGGAAATGACAATGATGATGAAAACAATGATGATGATGAAATTGATGATGATGATGATGATGACAATGATGATGATGATAATGACCATGGAAATGATGATGAATATGATAAAAATGATGAAAATGATGATGACAACTGTGAAAATGATGATGAAAAAGAAGACGATGGCCATGATGATGATGAAGATGGTGATGATGATGACGACAATGATGATTACCATGACCATTATAACGATGATGATGACGATAACAACTATGATAATGACGATGACGACAATGATGAAGATGACCATGATGATGACAATGATGATGATGATGATGAAAATGATGATGAGGATGAAAATGATGATGAAGATGATTATGAAAATGGAAATGATGTGATGATGATGATGATGATGATGGTGACAATTACGATGATGATGATGATGATGATGATGATGATGATGAAAATGAATATGATTGTATGATGATTATGATGACGACGATGACAATGATGATGAAAATGACAATGATGATCAAGATGATGATGAAAATGACATTGATCACGACGATGAGGATGAGGATGATGATGAGGAGTAGGATGTTGACAATGTTGATTATGATGAATGCAAAAGAAACAATGTTAATTATGTTGAAACAATGATGACAACGATTATGATGACAATGAAAATGATGATGATTGCGATGAAAATGACAATGATGATGATGATAACCATGACGATGAGGAGTAGAATGTTGACAATGTTGAATATTGGTGGTGACAACGATAATGAGGACAATGATGATGATGATGATGATGATGATGATGATGATGATGATGACGATGATCATGATCAAGAATATGACGACGACGAAAATGATGATGATGACGACTCTATTTCCAATGAAAATATTGATGATGATGAAGAGTAGGATGCCGACAATGTTGATTATAATGACTGCGATAATGACATTGTTAATTATGTTGAACAATAATAAAGACGACTGCAATGGTGATGAGAATAGCAATGATCACGATGACAATGACAATGATGATGGCTATGATGACAATGAAAATATTGATGACGATGATGATGAGGAGTAGGACGTCGACAATGTTGATTATGATGATCGTGACAATGGCAATGCTAATTATGCTGAAAACAATGATAATAATGATAATGACAATGATGATGACTATGATGGAAATGAAAATGATAATGATTACAATGACGATGAGGACAATGACAAGGAAAATGACAATGATGATGAGGATGAGGACGATGATGAGGAAAATTATCACGATGATGGCTATGATCAAGATCATGATGATGACGATGATGATGATGGCGACGACGACGACGACGACGACGATGATGACGACTGTGATGAAAATGGAAATATTGATGATGATGAAAATGATGATGATGAGGAGGATTAGGATGCCGACAATGTTGATTACAATGATCGTGACAATGACAATGTTAATTGTGCTGAAAAAAATGACGGCGATGATGACAATGATGACAATGATGACGATGGAAATGACAATGAAAATGATGATGACTGTGATGAAAATGAAAATATTGATGATGATGATGATGATGACAACGATGATGAGGAGTAGGACATCGACATTGTTGATTACGATGATCACGACAACAATAATGTTAATTATGCTGAAAATAATTACAAGGATGTTGACAATGAAAACGATGATGATGACTACGATGAAAATGATGACCACGATGATGATTAGTAGTAGGATGCTCAAAATGTTGAATATTGGTGGTGAAAATGAGGATGAGGAAAATGATGACGATGATCATGATTATGATAATGAAAATGATGAGGATGACAATGATGATGACTATGACGATGAGGAGTAGGATGTTGATAATGTTAATTATCATGACCATGTAAACAACAATGTTAATTATGTTGAAAACAATGGCGATGATGAATATTATGACAATGATGATGAGGACGATGAAAATGACAATGATGAAGACAATGATGACAATGACGATCATGTTGATAATGAGGAGTAGGATGCCAGTAATGTTGAATACTAGCGGTGACAAAAATGATGAGGATGACGATGAGGAAAATGATCACAATAATGATGATGATCATGATATTAATTTGATGATGACAATTGAAATAGGGATGATGATGAAAATTATGATGACGATGACGATGATGATGACGAAGACTGCGAAAATGACGATGATTACAATGAGGATGATGATTAACCCATATAAATAAATATTTTAAAGAAAATAAATCATATAAAAGATATAATCAAATACCTCCTACATTTCAACATTTCTGCAATATCATTCATTATCTTCTTTGTTGGACAGTTGGTTTTCATTGATGTCAACCCTTGGAGAGTGATCTTGGAGATTGATTTCAACCCTTAGAGATTGATTTAAAGCCTTGGAGAAGTACATAAGACCCATAGAAGTGGATGAGATCGTTGGATAGTTGGTTATCATCTGTATGATTGATATTGATGATGAGTTAGTTGGGTACATTTGATGTAGTATACATTCCACCCCGGAGGCGTGGTTATGGGACCCAAAGTTGTTTGAGGAATAACGACTTGAAGGATAATGAAATTGCAAGTAATACTATCATAGATTAATATTACATGTTGTTCTATGTCTGGTGATATGTGGAATGCCATGTGGTTCCTCCCTGTTAGGGATATATGTCCTTGTGATGTTGGAAGCCCTAAAGAATGGGAAATAATCCCTTGTTGGTTACAAGTCAATGAGTAAAAGGGAAAAGTGGTTGTAACAAGGAATTAAAGGAGACCTAGGATTAAGGAAAGAGGTTACCTAGCAAAAGTATAAATAACCCTCAAGGAGTCTCTCATGTGTACACACACACACTTGCATTGAATATCTTTCTAGTGAATTTCTATGGTCTAGTGATTTTGTTATGGTCTATTTTGGTATCTTGGTTAATGCAATGACAAGTATGAGGCAACAAAGAAGGTGAGGAGAAGTGTGAAAGTTTTGGAGCTACATAATGAAAGTGTTTTTCAAAAACCTTAATTGTTGAGATCCACACAGGTTGTCCTATACCTGACAAGTTAGGAATCCCTGCGGGTCATATAGTATTTGTCTAGAGAGCCACTTGAAAATTAGGGAAAATCATAGCACTAGGTTGTTGATTGACTCTAGAAGAAGATACATGTCATATTACAGAGTAACATGTCAGCGAAAGGATCAGAGGTAAGGATTAAGGATTATGTTTTTGGTATTATGGTATATGCATGGTGATGATAGTATATGTTATGATACATGCATGGTGATGATATAATTTGATTTGGTGCATCTTGGTAATGTGATGGTACATTTATTAGAGGCATTACTGGCTATTTTGGTTTCTGGTTTAGTTACATTTTATTGTACATATTTGAGGCTTGGTATATTGAGTTATGAGGTTGTATCTTGGTGATGTTGAGGAGCATGATTGAGGCATGTGTTTGAGGGCCTTGGTATATCAATTGAGGCACATCATTAGATGTATGTTGCATGTTGATTGAGGTCTACTTGTTGAGATACATTGTTGGTACATATCTTGGATACATTGGCACATGGTTTATGGTAGTTGGTTGAGGAATATCATGAGTGATATGACACTTGTTTGAGGTACATGGTTGGCATGTTGTATGGTTGATGATGTTATTGGTATTGGTACATTGATATATCATTGGTACACATTTGGCACATATTATTAGCATATGGTTGAGGAATTCCATTGATGATATATTATGGTATATGGTATGGTGTTGACGTACGGTTGATGTGTGTGCTTGTCACATGGTTATGGTATAGATTGATGTGCATGTACATGGTTGATGTACATGGTTGATGTACATGGTTTGCAATGGTATAGTATAGGTGTTGATAATACAAGTGTTGGTGCATGGTTTATGTACTTGTTGTGGTACAGGTGGTGATACATGTTTGGTGCATGGTTGATGCACTTGTTGATGGCACAAGTACAGGTTGATGCATGGTTGATGCATGGTATAGTTTTGTACTTCAATGAGACACATATCTTGTGATGGTATGTGGTGATGTTGGTACATGATTGGTATAGGCATGTGTTGGTGATCTTGAGCATACAGTTTGAGATATGCTCTTGGTGATCTTAGCATGAGTTGCATGCAGATGAGAGTGGATCTGGTTTCATGGATGAGATAGTGATAGTTTGGACAGGTTGATGTGATAGTGATTGATCCAAAAAGGATCCAAAGAATACTAAGGATAACTCAGAATTCGCATAAGCACCTTATGAAGCTCAGGATGACCTAAGAAGATAGAGAAAGGGAGAAACTTCAAAGTCCTCAAAACTTGGTTAAATTGGCATCATTGCGAAGAGTGCGTCACAAGATTTCCAACAATGTAAATGACTCATTAAGAGGATTTATGGATCAAAGTATATTCATGATCAAAAAAAATTTCAACCTAGCCCAATCAACAGGGATGAGTCATCATCCGTATTGTTGACATCAACATTAGTACGGATGACGTCAGTGTCTGTACAGGGTACGTGGCATGCACATGCAAAGGGAGACATGTGTCATGATGATGTCATCATGATGTTATCATGATGACATGGCATCACCAGAGGCTTCTATGTGTCACTCGATTTTTGAATTTTCTGGTCAATTCATGGACCAATGGGAAAGTGCCATGTGGCAGTCCATACAACCATGTGGCAAACCATATAGCCACCTGGCAGGTGATGTGGAAAGTTGATGGAGTAGGGATGATGTGGCACTGATGGTGAAAAAGTGGTGACATGGCCCAATGAAAGGCTGCCACATGGCCCAATCATGAGTTGCCACATGGCAGTGGGAAAATGCATAAGGATGCCCAACAACCAGATTTTCAACAATTGGCAGGGTTGGCTGGTGCCAACCCCCAATATGACAAATCTAATCGGATGCAACCACTCTGCCAAAATTAACAGTATATTCCAAAGACTCCGCCAAACTTAACCAAACCGCCAACCAAATATACCATATAGTTGTAACAATACACCAAAAATGGGTTTGACCCCAGGATCTCCACTAACTACTCTGCCTTTGCAATGTCCACCCAACCACTTGGGATGGAGTGTGACTTGGTAAAGTATGCTGCCATTATTACTTAAATTTTGGTTTTTTCCAGTGCACAGGGGTTGGACCAAGGGCACACGGCCATACGAACAGGGCACAAAAAAAAGACATTTTCCCATGAATTTATTCCAGGTACAGGAACATAAACTGAGACAAAATTTATCATGGGCCTGAAAGTGCTAGACTCATATCGAGGCATTGAGACATTCGTTTTTGGGTAATTCGATGCCATGAATTCAATGGTGTTGTTTTTTTTCTAATCTAAGCAAAGCTTCTGCATCTTAATTCTAGAATGAGGTATACTTATGTATTTTCCCAAATTCTTTTGTTGAGTTAATAAAAAGTCCTACCCATTTGAGAGCAGGACCCGGAGATGTAGTTCACCAAGGATGAACCTTGTTATCAAGTTTTCTATGTTCAAATATAATGCATATGTCTCCTCATTATTGATTTAATACTTATTTATGGTGCACTTCATTTTATGTTCATTTAATACAATTCTTTAATAAGTCACATCAATGAAAAGATCCTAGATCATGTTGGTGTCATAGAAATCATGTTTGACTTGAATTGTTGAGTGTGAATGCTTACTAGGGAAAAGCATAAACAAGGTGAAATAACTCTTAATAATTTCAATATCGAAGTTCATTTTTCATCTCGAAGGAAGAAAATGGCCGAAGAGGACAAGTGTGATGAAAAAGAGAAAAAATTTCATATGGTCTTCTATCGCATGTCAGAAATGGTCGAGCAAATGTATGAAGACTATGAGAAGAGGATGAAGAAAAAAGGGAAGAAAAATGAAGCACAAGGAGATGATAATTCTTTAGTAAATCAAGAAGCTGGAAGAGACCCTCCTGAGCCTCCATCTTCACCATTGAGTTCCAACTCTTCTTCCTCAGAGAATTCTCATCATTCTAGCCATAAAACGTCTTTTACGAAACCATTATTCAAGCTTGATGTAAAATTTACATTACCTATGTTTAATGGAGATGCTAATCTTGAAAAGTTGAATAATTGGATCTGACATGTTGAAGTATATTGTCATGTTCAACAGATTGATGAAAAGGAAGTTAAAGTGCAATTGACCTCTCTTCGGTTGGAAGGCACCGCTCTCGTATGGTGGGAGAGAAAAATTCAGGACAAAAGTAAGTGTGGTAATCTTCTTTCCTCATGGTCGGAATTTAAATCAATAATAAGGAAGCAATTTTATCCATTGGGTTATTTACATAAAGAAATGATGGAATGCAAAACTTTAAGACAAAGTAGAGGTTAAACTGTACAAAGTTTCACAGAAGAATTTAGGAAGAAATATCTTTCATTAAACATTCCTTTAGATTCTTATGAAACTTTAATGAAGTATATTGGCGCACTTCATAGTTACATTCATCATACTTTACTATTGTTTAACCTCACCAGTCTTGACGAAGTTTGTGTGCATTCCACTCACCTTGAGAATAGGGGAAAGCATGTTCAAGAACATCCCACGAAGAAACCTTCCAGTCTCACACATAAGTAGTTTAAAAAGTTTAAAAGTGTAATTTTTAAACCTGTGAAGTAAAGCAATGCATATACATTCTTAAGAAAAACAAAATTTAATCAATGGCTCATACAAAGAGTACACAGAGATGTTATACCAGAAACCCTCAACTGGGAAAACCTTTTTTATATTCATTATTTCGAATTTAACCATTCACCATACAATATATACAATTTTTTTAGGTATTCCGTAGATACCAAAACCCTAATCCCTTAATACAAGATTAATTTAGAAAAACGCTAAAAATAGCAAAATCCACTAAAAATAGAAAAAACTACCCAAAAAACAAAATTTCGGGGCGCTGCCCCGAATCTCATTGGCCTTGGGCTACCACCCGTTGTCAAACGCTGCGCATAACCAGGGGGGGCATACCTACCCCCCCCTGGGGCCCCCCTAGGAAAGTTCCCGACGCACACAACACAAAGGGCACTACTAGAGGGATCGTTAGACATAGTTGTCATATCTGATGTGCCCACACACAAACATGCAAAGAATATAACACATACCCAACAAAAAGAAATGACAAAAGGACTGACACTATAAAGAGGGAAGAAGGAAATCCATATTTCACTCATTTCAAGAAGAATGGTCACTGTTAGGTTATGAAAAATGTATAAATATCTTCCTTTTTCCCACATTTCATGATATCATCTTGATTGACTTTTCGGTTATTTAGGAGCAAATAGAATAGAAAATGAATAATATACTCTTTTGCATTATTGATAAAGTTAGATTACAAAGATCCTAAATATGATTGGAATTGTCTGGTTTTATTACAGGATTAGTTAAATATTGTCAGACCCAAGATAGCAAAGGAAATCTTGAAGATGCACAAGCTATTGGAGGTTGAGGATTGCATGGTGCAAGGCAGTTTTGAAGATGATTGAATTTCTAGTATTGTAACTTTATAATAGTAAAGAAATCATGAGGATCTCTCGATCCTCAGGATAGCTTAATTTACCTAGACTATTGTAATATATAAAGGGTAAAAATAGACCTTGAAAATAGAGAATGGCATACAAGAACTCAGAACTTAGACTTTCTATGCGTTAGTAGTTTTTTGTAACATGATGTACCAGTTATGAAATTAATAAGAGATTTGATCAATTTTACCATTTCTATATATTGAATTTCCAATAGAAGTGCTTCTGCAGACCAAGGGCCTAGTCTGAAGGAGCTACAGTTCGACCTGTACTTGTAATAGTTCAATTTTTGTTTTGTGATTCGATTCTCTTTTACAATAGTTAAATGAATGCATAAGTGTGTTGATGATTCCATGTCAATTGCAAAAGATAGATGTTCCTGAAGCATTAGATGATTACTGTTCCAATTCCCATTACTGAGATTTGATGCATGATAGTTCCTCATAAGTTCACACTTGTTGTTCCTTTCACTTAGTTTACAATTGTTGTTCCTTTCACTTAGTTTACAATTGTTGTTCCTTTCTATTAAGACATAGTTGTTATCTCTTTCAATAGAAGTACGATTGTTATCCCTTTTCAATTAGATTATAGTTCCTGTTTCTTTTCATAGGTAGAGTAATTTTCCTTTTCCTTTCCAACAATTTGATTCACAGCAATAGCTAATTCTACAAGTTTGTACTTAGATTCAATTACTGCTTTTACAATGAATTCAGTAGGTTAATTAGCTCTTTTCCATTACACAGCTTTAGATTTCAATTCCTAGAATCTTTAATGAATGTTTGAGGAACTTGATTGTTGATAAACTCAGATCTATTTTAACTACATGATTTTATCCTCTACAATATATCTGCATAGACTTTGCCGATGTTCTTCGAGATAAAAGATGAATCCTCATGTTGATAAATTAATGTTAAACTAAGGTTGTTTTAGACATCTTTAGAGCTCAACATTTTGGCACCATTTTCGAGGAAGAATGTCAAAGGTAGCATAGATTGTGCCTCTAAAGGACTAGGTATTGAAGATGGAAGGTAAGAACCTATGCAAGCGATAAGTAAAATGCTTATGCCAGTGCCTACCCCTAGCTGACACAACAAGAGGTACCATAGGTGTTCTTTTTTCTGTCTTGATTTTCTTTCCTTTCTTAGTTGTTGTGTGAAGTGTGTATGACTAAGAAGAAAGATTTTGAAAAACCAAAACCCCCACCAAAAATTACTAAATCCCAAGGCTTGGTGCTCCCTGGAAGAAGCACTTTCATAGATGAAATCATCTGAAAAGAAGAATCTCAAGCTTCTGTTGGACCTAGAAAAGGATCTACCCAAATCCCTCAGGTGGCAGTTTCACCAACTACAGCCCATGCTAAGATCCATAACAAAATTGAAGGGATTGAGCAAAGATTTTAGAGCACAGATCTTCCACCCCTTGTTGTTGGGTATTCTACCCTACGGACTAATAAGCTAGGGCTCTAAACTTATACGCAGAAAATGACCCTTAAGATTTAACTTTTAACCTTCTACCCAAAATCTCAACCCCTTTTCGAGCAAACAATGGAAGAATTAACT
>SNQJ01S0044014.1:50068-69833 GCA_010110895.2 Picea sitchensis
GAACTCTCGGCCATGCATGGCGGAGAGTTTCAGTTAACTGACAAAAAGCCTTGTGTCTCGGTGGAAACTTCCCTGATTTTTTGCTTTGTTAGGTACTCGCGGGCTGTTTTGGGCTAGCCCGCGGATACCCGCGTGCAGTAAAGAGACAGAAAGCGGTTACCCGCGCACAGTGAGAAGTTAGGGCGCGGGTTGCTTGTTTTGAGTGGTTTTTTGAGGAGTTACTCAGCATGGCTTTTGCTAGGAAGAGGCATGAGTTGGCCTGATGCCAGGTAAACCTGTATGGTGCATTTTAGGGTTATAACACCCCTCGACCCTTTAGAAGAGGGAAAATATTGTAATATGGAGGAAGGGGAAGAAGAAACCAGTGGGATAGCCAAGATAGACCCATCAACTGATCCCGAATCTCCTGTGAAAGAAGAAGGAATACCCAAAATTCCAGATAGAGGAAGTGCAATCAAATCCCCTAGAGGATCAGATAACCAACCAATTCAAATAAAGTACCCAAATCAAGAAGTCTCTGAATATTTATGGCATATTTTCGATCAAATGGGACAACCAAATACACAACATCCCTTGACTTCGACTTTGTAATATCAAATAGTTGATCCAATCACCAATGCCCCCACGAAGGCAATTCCCTTACAAAACTTGCCAACCTTTCATGGATTAATATCAGAAGACCCAGATGCATTCTTATTTGAATTGGATGTCCTATGTAGAGGGTATGACTACACCTCCAAACCCCAAAAACTAAAATTGTTCCCCTCCACTCTGAAAGGAGTAGCTCTACGTTGGTTCATGGGATTGGGAGGGGGAACTATAAACTCATGGGACGAAATGAAATAGGCCTTCTTGACAAAATATCAGGATTATTGTAGAACTAGAGACTTAAAAGAAGAAATATTTCAAATGACTACAAAAGAAAATGAATCACTAGAATAATATGTCGAGAGATTTCAATATAATTTAGAAAGATCACCCTATGGCACGTTACCAGGTGAAGTTCTTAAGGAAATTTTGATTAAGGGTATGAAATATGAATGGGTAGAAACATTGAATTTAATGGAGAAGGGTGATATTTATCAAGAAGATTATGATGACATCATCCTATTGTGAATCAAGTGCTCTAGAGGAAGTTCACGGACTAGATCAGGGATGTGTATCCCCCTCACCAGAAATAGCAATATTACCAGCGGGGGTGTTACACGAGATGAAGTCGATAATCTCTTAGCAAACTTTAAAACATATATTCTGAACACTCTGACTACACAATTGGATGTATTGCAGGTCAAATAGAAGAAAACAGAAGCAGAACAAACATTGGCCATATTTTTCCATAGGTGTAGAAGGAAACATGGTCCAAGGGATTTCCCTTTGGACGTGGTTTGGATTTGTGCTATATGCGTGAAATATCAGGACATAGAACAATGTCCATTGCTTCTTGGACTGAAAGCTATCTTTAAAGAAGCAGAAGAAGAAAAAGAGTTGTTATATCTGATGGCCAAGCGACGTCAATGGTAGAATCGACCTCCAAATACACTACATGACCCTTCCTCTTTCTTCTTTGGATAGTATAATCAACAACAAGCTCCTGGTAGCACATGGCAGGGTCATCTGTTTACTAATTAGAATTGTCAACCCTAGCAATACCCACATGCAAATCCCAATTGGAAAAACCAGCCCGCTACAAATCCTCCATGGAAGAATCAGCCAACCACAATTTTTACTTGGCCTCACTCACAATATCCCACATCATCCTGGAAAAACTCAAATAACAACATCTACCCTTCATATTGCCCCAAAATGACTACCCAAAACCCAAATTGGAATCAAAGTTGGCAACACCCCATGGGGACAAACAACCAATCCGTAGGGATGGTCCCTCAAACGCAGCCTACGCTACAAGCACCACTCCAATTGCCTCAAAATTCACAATCACAATTACTCCCTCAACTACCAGCCCAGCCTCTCCCGAATCCAAATAATAGACCAACTCAACTCGTTCAGATTATGGAGAATGGGGAAGGTGAGACCAGCTTGTTAGGGTGCAGTGAATTACGGTTGAGATCGGGATGGATAATCTCTCCTGAAGAAAATAACATTTTTCAAGAACATGAGAGTGGAAAACAACCAACAATAACACCTTTGAATGTGGTAATAACAAAATAAATCGAGCAAGGGGGGAACACAGTCGAACCACAAGATCCTGATAAGGATGCAATGCCCCCCCCTCCATTCCCCTAAATATTGATGATGACAAAACCAACCATATATCCCAACTTCTACATAGTAGGGGAACTCAAGAATTTATATATTAAGATTCCACTCCTGTAAGCTCTCCAGGACATTCCAATCTATGCAAAAATGATCAAGGAGCTATGTGGGAGAAAGCCTGTCAGAAAAATTAAAAACTCATCATCAATAGTCTGTGTGGTAGGAGCCTTGTCTGATCTAATTTTAGGTAGACAAGAACTAGTCAAATATGCAGATCCGGGAAATCCCATAGTGACAGTTCAGATCCAGGGCTATTCTTTTCCAAATACACTAGTCGATTTGGGAGTAGCCATCAACATCCTGACTATGGAAACCTACAATACCCTGGGTTTTAACTCCTTCGAACCTGCTGCAATAATGTTTCATTTTGCAGATCGATCGGTAGTTCAACTAATTGGCACATTATATGATGTAGCCATCTTCATTGACTCTTGGGAATATCTGACAGACTTCCTCATCAGAAACCCACAAAGTGGACTTGAAGGGAATCCATTAATATTGGGCAGGCTGTAATGTCCCCAAGGTTGAGCCCTGTTGTAAATCATGTTTCTAAAATGAATTGTAATTATGTTTTATAGGCTAGTGAGCCAAGTTTATATAAACTGGTGGGCTTATGTTATTGTTAGGCCAGAGAGCCTAAGTGTTGAAGGCCAAGAGCATGATTTTGTACATGTATCTATGCACATTATTAATAAAAATATAAACACCACCGCGTACAGACTGACCACGATGAATGAGTGATGGGGGACTAAGATTCCACAGAGTGGGAAAGGGATTAGGGGTTGGAAGGTGGGAAAAGGGACTAAGTTTTGATCCTAGGGGCTTAAGTCCTTAGGGAATAATATTTTAATACTATTCCAAAAGACATGTGAATAATATGTTTTATCCTAAGTTCTTTTTTTGGAAGGACAAGCAACTTCCAAATGGAAGGAACGCATGTTGAAGGAACACATGCAGTTTCATGGGTGACAAGTGTCAGCCCAAGCACATGAATATAAAACTATTGAGTTGAGCCATGATGGGGGTTCCTCCTCCATTCTACCCGACCGTCTAAATGTGAATGGTTTGACCTCTGCAAGAATACCCTTGTGCAACCTTGAAAGCCGAAAAGCCTATGTTGATTTCTGAGATAACCAGTACAACCTTTGTCTGAATAGTTTAAGTCTGTGCGTGGGATCTCTGTACACCTTTTCCAATCCCTAAACCAAAACCGTGAGTCTATTTCGTGATTGTTGAGCCTGTTTGGGAAGCCTGTGTCTATTTTCCCAGTTGGTTGTTGTGGCCAGGCAGTGTTGGACTGCGCGTGGCTTACCTGCCTGTGTGAGTTTGTGCTTAGCCTATGAGTAACCTCTCTCTAGGTGAGGGAGGTAATTGTTGTTGGAAGAGGTAGGTTGTCAGGCCTATGAGCAACTCTTTCTAGGTGAGAGAGTTTGTTGGGAAGTGGTTTCTTCCAAAGAGTGTCGATTACCAGCTTCGGGCTCTGAGACTTCATGATTTGGCATGTTGCCGAGACCCAGAGAGGGAGGTGTAGCACTAATGGATTGTGCTTCTGAAGGTGTATACTCTTGGGTGGAACAGGCATGTGGGGAATGAGAGTTCGAGAGTAGTGGGCATAAGATGGCATCCTGGGAAGAATCCTTCCTGTCATTCTGTGTTTCTTTCCCTGTAACCTCAACCTAGCCTAGGATTCCTTACCTTGGGGTGGAGCTTAGTCCCAGCTTGGGGGTGACCCGTTGTTGAGCTTGATGAGTAGCATCATCTAAGGCTGGGAGGTTCATGGAAGGCCTGCATATGGTTGGTGGAATTACCACCATTTCAAAGATAAGTACCAGATGATGTTTTAATTATGTGTTGCATGTCTATGTATTTATATTTATCATGTATTCTGATGTGCTTATGAATGAATGTTAATTCCAAGGATTATTTATGTCAGTAGTAATTTTGTGTTGACTCTGAGTTTAAATGTGTTTAACCTGTTTTAAATGCATGCTATTAATTAAGAATAAAATGATGTTGTTCCGCAAAGTTGTGTTTGCCCGACCACTGGGGTTGGATGATGGCCAGGGGAGTGTTATAGTATGGTATCAGAGTGTTACAATATGAAAGAGTGTTACAGTATGGTATCAGAGCCAAGGTTTCGACGTTGATCCTAGATGGGCCAGTTGAGTGGCCTTTGGACTGAGGGTTTGAGGAGAAATTGTGTCTAGAGGACCAATTTCATACCTTTGAATGCTCCTGAGTGTCAAGGAGTTACTTGAACGTGTTACCAAGCTCAAGAGGTGTACCAATGTTATGAAACCGAAGCCAGGGTGGCATCTAGCCACAGGAAGAGAGGAATCCACACCAGAAGTGTTGGAGTCATAGGATCTGTTCGGGAAAAAGGAGAACCCTCGTGACCGTCAGATCTGAAAAAATGTGTGCAGGGTTTAAAAACCCTTTCGAGTTGCACAGGAACATGGAAATTACGATACACAAAATCCTGAATTTGTCAGGACCATCCATTGGGGAAAACGTGGTTTTCAGTCAACGTTTCGACACTCGAAAAACCCACGAGAAAGAACCCTTGTTTTTACAAATCGCAAAATAGCGAAACCCGAAATTCTGAAACAATCTACACTGTAGATCGTAAGAGAGGAACTTGACTATTGGATCAAGTGGAAGAATAGACTATAATTTTGATATTTTGGCAAACGAAAGTTCGAGAGGTGAAGATGCATGAACTCTTGATGCCAGAAACCCTGAAACACCAAAAGGATCTGCGCAGTAGATCCAAGAAAATTCTAACCGTTGGATTTTCGATTGGAATGGACATGGACACATGGATGTGCACCACATGCCAGTGAGTCGAGAAGACAGGTGAGAATGGTGGGACTTGATGATGTCACTGAAGGTGACGTTGACCCTCCTGAACTTGCCATGAGCTACTGTGGTTAAGGGAGACAACCATACTGTGGGCCCGAAGAGTAAAGTAAATCTGAATTTCAGAATTCGGGAGTTGGAGTGACAAGGTGTTGGGAGTCACTGCATCATGAACTCTCGGGTATTGAAGACCCGAAACTTGAAAGTGAGTGTGAGAGCCTCGTGGAACAAAACCTCGAGGCCAGAAGTCCCAAAGTCCTGAAATTTGCAGAACCGTCAAAGCTTAGAAAACTTTGTGAAGTCAAAACATTTTCTCACTCACGTTGGTTTATGAATATTGTGATTTTTTTAAGGGTTTAAGGCCTGACAAACTTCGTTTGAATGCATGTTGTGTGTGCAGAGTTCAACGAGTGTCAGGATAGCTGAAAAATGACGTTGAGTATGGAATTGGAAGAGGTTCAGATTTCCTCCGAAACAGAGGACGAAAGGGTAGGAAGGAATGTCAACCTGGGAGTCGAAGGATCGAACTCTAATGGGAATGGAAGAGAATTGGATAAGGAAGGGCATATAATGAAAATCATTGAAGGATTGCAGAAGGATGCCCAGGCTCGCCGAGCCGAAAGCTGAAAGCTCATGAGGGTCAGGAATCATCAAGGTGAATTCAACTTAAAGATGTTGAAGAGCCTGGAAAGAATAGAAAGGAAATTGGAGAAGGGGAGTGACTCAAGCAAGACAGAGAGTCACAGGATCCCCGAAAGGAAAATAAGATCAAGAAGTGTCAGGATCCTTGAGAGAAAAAGAATATCGAGGAGTGGTAGCAGACATCATCGTCGCTCCCCAAAGCATGCCGGTAAGGAAGCACACAGTAGTTCAAGCCCATCTCCTACCAAAAAGCACATGAGATATGGGATGGATGAATTGAAAGGGGAGATGAATAAGATTAAGCCTCCTACATTTGATGGAGAACATAAGAAGGAGGAAGATGTCGAAACATGGTTGTTTGGCATGAGGAAATATTTCCAACTGCAGAATTATTCCTCTCATGCAGAAGGAATAATTGCGATGTATCAATTGAAAGGAAAAGCATCCATGCGGTGGGATCAATTTATGCAGGTGCAACACATTAGAGAGAAAGATATCACTTGGAAGGAGTTCAAGAGGTATTTTGAGAAGAAATACTTGACTAAAATATACTATGACAGAAAGATGAAGGAGTTCTTCTAACTCAAACTAGGTGACATGACCATTGATGAATACAAACGAAGTTTCTTGGAACTACTGAAGTATGTTCCATTCATCAAAGATGAGGCTGTCAAGATTCAGAGGTATCTGAGTGGACTGCCACCTGCCATTGGTGACAAGATTTAGTATGATGATCCTAAGACTATGGAAGAAACAATAAGAAGGGATAAATTCTTATATGAACAACAAAGAGAAAATCCTACCTTTCGGAAGGCTTGGGATGACCAGAGGAAGTTTAAGAAGGAACAGAGGCAGAAGGGAAACAAACCTCCCTTTTTCAGAAATAATCCTCAAGGACATCCATTATTTAGAGAGTTGAGAATGGCTAAAGTGGGGGAACAAAGGTAGAGATAGATGCCCATTCAGTGTTGGGGTTGTAAAGGGAACCACAAGTACAGGGATTGTCCCCATAAAAATGGCAAAGCAAGAGTTGTCCATACTGTTCAACAAGCTGAAATAGTGGAGGACATGGGCAGCATAATGCCAAGGATCTACGCAACCCTGGACAACAAACAAGTTGAATTTCAATCACACATGATTGAAGTGGAAGGTATGATTGACAACCAACCATTTATTATTTTAATTGATTAAGGGGCTAGCCACAGTTATGTAGATCCTAGGGTGGTGGAAAGTTTTCATTTATCAAGAAGAAAACATGAAAAGCCTTGGTTAGTGAAGTTGGCTATAGGAACCAAGAGGAAAGTCACCGAGTTAGTTAAGTCCTACCCTATGGACATGAAAGGATTGAGCACTAAGTTTGAATTGAATATTATGCCTTTAGGTTCTTGCGACTACTTAATTGGGATGGACTATTTGGACCAACAACATGCCCTTCTGGACTTTCGTAACAAGAGGTTTACATGCTTGGATGAGGAGGGGAATTAGAAAATATTCCAAGGGATTCCTAGAGCTGTGGCTATTAGAGAAAACTCAACCATGCAACTGAAGAAGTGTTATAGAAAAGGCTGTCAATTATTTGCAGCCCATGTGGAAGAAGCATCAAGAGATGAAGTCCCAAATATTGGAGATGATGAAGTACTTACAGAGTTTGAATACGTATTTCAGGAGGTACCTGGACTACCTCTGAAGAGAGACATCGATTTTTCTATAAATTTGATGCCTGGAGCAGCTCTGGTTTCAAAATCTCCTTATAGAATGAGTACGCCAGAGATGAAAGAGTTGTTATTGCATCTTGAAGAGATTCTAAAGAAGGGGTACATTCACCCCAGTGTGTCACCTTGGAGTGCCCCAGTCCTATTCATGAAGAAGAAGGATGGGATGTTGAGGCTGTGCATTGATTTCAGATAGTTGAACAAAGTAACTGTCAAGAACAAGTATCCTCTGTCGAGGATCGATGATCTTTTCGATCAGTTGAAAGGTGGGAAAATATTTTCGAAGATAGATCTCAGATAAGGATATCACCAGGTAAGAATAAAGGATGAGGACATCAGCAAGACCACCTTTAGAACAAGGTATGGTCATTACGAGTCCACAGTGGTGTCATTTGGACTGTCAAATGCACCTGTCTTTTTTATGTGCTTGATGAATGGTGTATTCAGGGTCTATTTAGACAAGTTTATCATAGTATTCCTGGATGACATATTGGTGTATTCCAAGTCAGAGGAAGAACATGAACAACACCTAAGAATGGTGCTGCAATTGTTTAGAGAACACCAACTATATGCCAAATTGAGCAAATGCTCATTTTATCAAAGGCAGATCCATTACTTGGGGCACATTATTTCAGAGGAAGGGATCATCATGGATCCTGAGAAGGTTGAGGCCATCCGAGAATGGTCAGTGCCAAGGAATGTGGCGTAAGTTAGATCCTTTATGGGTCTGGGGGGCTATTAAAGAAGGTTTATCGCAGGGTTCTCAAAGATAGCTCACCCTATCACTTCCTTGCAAAGGAAGGAGAAAAAGTTTCAGTGAACTGAAGAGTGTGAGAAGAGTTTCTAGCGATTGAAGCAGCTATTAACCAATGCTCCAATCTTGAGGATTGTAGATCCAAATATGGATTTCGTGGTGTGCACAGATGCATGTAAGGAAGGGTTGGGAGGAGTTCTCATCCAAGATGGATTTGTAATCTGTTATGAGTTCAGGAATCTAAAAGAACATGAAAAGAATTATGACACTTAGGATTTGGAGTTGGCAGTAATAGTTCACGCTCTGAGGAAATGGAGACATTACTTCATGGAAAGGAGATTTGAATTGAGAATAGACCACAATGGTCTAAAATATTTGTTGGATCAGCTGACTTTAAACACTAGACAAAGTAGGTGGCTAGAGTTTCTATGTGAATACGACTTTGATATCAAGCATATCAAGGGGAAGGAAAGCAAGGTGGCTAATTCACTCAGCAGAAAAGTACATGAATTACATGCTATAGCCATTAGCATGTACAGGACTAATATTAAAGATAGAATTTTGGAACCTGCAAATGTAGATTTGCAGTACAGAGACTTGGTAGCAAAGCTATAGCAGAGTGAGAGACCAAAAAAAGAGGGAAATTACATCTTGGGAGCTGATGGAATACTTTTGTATAAAAACAGAGTGTACATACCCAATGTCCAGGGTTTGAAACTTGTGATTCTAAGATAAATTCATAACGTGACTTATGTTGGACACCCTGGATGTCAGAAGATTGTGGAAGCAGTCAAAAGGCATTACTTTTGGCTGGGTATGAAGAGAGAGATCGTTGAATACATTGCCATATGTATGGAGTGCCAGAAAGTTAAAGCTGAGTATAGGTACCCAGCAAGGTTGTTGCAACCTTTTCCCATTCCTGAATGGAAGTGGGAAGTGGTGACCATAGATTTTATTACAGGATTGCCCAGAACAAGCAAGAAGCATGATTCGATCATGGTTGTGGTGGACAAGCTTACAAAAGATGCCCATTTTATTTCACTGAAAACCACTCACAAGGCAACAAATGTTGTTGATATCTTCTTAAAAGAAGTGGCACGCTTGCACGGAATTCCTAAAATGATTGTGTCTGATAGGGACCCAAAATTCACCTCGAATTTCTAGAAAGGCTTGTTCAAATGATTCAGAACGAATATGAATTTTAGTACAATGTATCATCCTAAGTCCGATGGACAGACAGAGAGAGTGAACAGAGTAATAGAGGACATGCTGAGAATGTACATGATGGACAAACCATCAAGATGGGAAGACTACCTGCATTTGGTAGAATTTGCCTACAATAATGGGTATCATGCATCCTTGAAGATGAGCCCATTTGAAGCACTTTATGGAAGAAAGTGCAACACTCCAGTGAGCTGGGATAATCCAGCTGACAGAGCAGTAGTTGGGCCAGAGTTTCTCAAGGAGATGGAGGACCAAATGATAAAAATTAAACAGAATTTGAAAGTTGCCTAGGATAGGAAGAAAAGTTATGCTGATAAGAATAGAACCCACAGATAATTCAAAGTGGGTGATCATGTTTTCTTGAAAGTGAAAACTAACAGGAGTTCCCTGAAGCTGGGAAGTTGTGCCAAGTTGGAATCCAGGTTTTGTGGGCCATTTGAAATCCTAGAAAGGATTGGGCCAGTTGCATATAAGCTTGCATTATCTGCATCTATGACTATACATAATGTGTTTCATGTTTCATTGCTTAAGAAATATATACCTAATGCTAATCATGTTATCGATTGGAATGTGATTCAGGTGGAACAAGAAGGTGTCATGCAAGTGCATCCTGTGTGCATATTGGACAGGAAAAAAAAACAGCTCCGGAATCAAGCTATAGGTCTTGTAAAGGTCCAGTGGACCTGGTACAGTCCTAAAGACGCGACATGGGAGCATGAAGATGTTATGCGGGTAGAGTACCCACATCTTTTTGAAAAATTTGAAAAGGTTGCAGATGTAGTGTAAAGTTGCACTGAGGAAAGTGTAGAAATAAGGGGAGGGGGATTGTAATGTCCCCAAGGCTGAGCCCTATTGTAAATCATGTTTCTGAAATGAATTGTAATTATGTTTTATAGGATGGTGAGCCAAGTTTATATAAGTTGGTGGGCTTATGTGATTTTTAGGCCAAAGAGCCTAAGTGTTGAAGGCCAAGAGCCTGATTTTGTACATGTATCTATGCACATTATTAATAAAAATATAAACACCGCCGTGTGCAGATTGACCACGATGAATGAGTGTTGGGGGACAAATATTCCATAGAATGGGCAAGGGATTAGGGACTAGAAGGTGGGACAAGGGACTAAGTGTTGAGCCTAGGGGCTTAAGTCCTTAGGGAATAATATTTTAATATTATTCCAAAAGACATGTGAATAATATGTTTTATCCTAAGTTCTTTTTTTGGAAGGACAAACAACTTCCAAATGGAACTAATGCATGTTGAAGGAACGCATTCAGTTTCATGGGTGACAAGTGTCAACCCAAGCACATGAAGATAAAACTATTGAATTGAGCCATGATGGGGGTTCCTCCTCCATTCTACCCGACCGTCTGAATGTGAATGGTCTGACCTCTACAAGAATACCCTGGTGCAACCCTGAAAGCCGAAAATCCTGTGTTGATTTCTGAGATAGCTGGTACAACCTCTATTTGAACAGTTTGAGACTGTGCGTGGGATCTTTGTACACCTTGTGCAATCTCGAAACCAAAACCGTGAGTCTATTTCATGATTGTTGAGCCTATTTGGGAAGCCCATGCTTGTTTTCCTAGTTGGTTGTTGTGGCCACACAGTGCTAGACTGCGCATGGCTTACTGGCTAGTGTGAGTTCCTGCTTAGCCAGTGAGTAACCTTTCTCCAGGTGAGGGAGGTGATTTTTGTTGGAAGAGGCTGACTGTCAGGCTTGTGAGCAACTCTTTCCAGGTGAGAGAGTTTGTTGGGAAGTGGTTTCTTCTAGAGAGTGTCCAGCACCAGCTTTGGGCTCTAAGACTTCCTGATCTAGCCTGTTGTCGAGACCTAGAGAGGGAGGTGTAGCACCGATGGACTGTGTTTGTGAAGGTGTATACTCTCAGATGGAACATACATGTGGGGAATGAGAGTCTAGGAGTAGTGGGCGTAAGATGGCATCCTGGGAAGAATCCTTCTAGTCATTCTGTGTTGTTTTCCCTATAACCTCAGCCTAGCCTAGGATTCCTTACCTTGGGGTGGAGCTTAGTCCTAGCTCAGGGGTGACCCACTGCTAAGCTTGATGAGAAGCATGGTCTAAGGCTGGGAGGTTCATGGAAGGCTTGCACGTGGTTGGTGGAATTACCACCATTTCAAAGATAAGTACCAGACGATGTTTTAATTATGTGTTACATGTCTATGTATTTATATTTATCATGTATTTTGTTGTGCATATAAATCAATGTTGATTCCAAGGATTATTTATGTCAGCCGTAATTTTTTGCTAAATCTGAGTTTAAATGTGTTTAACCTATTTTAAATGCATGTTATTAATTAAGCATAAAATGATGTTGTTCTGCAAAGTAGCGTATGCCCGACCATCGGGGTTGGATGACGGCCGAGGGAGCATTACAGTATGGTATTAGAGCGTTACAGTATGAAAGAGTGTTACACAGGCCATGGCTTGCAACAAGAGATGCGTATATAGTATGTCGAGTAGGTAATATGACAATCACTAGAGGTGGTATCACAAAGAGTCTGATTTTATATCCTCCTGCTAAGCCAAGTCCAACTTTTGTATATCCACAATTGCCACCACTGCGATAACCAAAGAAGGATTTACAAGCCCCTCTTACACAGGAGGAAGCCCTCAAACTTAAAAAATAGTTAGAGGATGACGTAATCAGTGGGTTTATCAATAGTCCAGCCACCACGAGCAACCCGACCTGCCAGATGCTCCAAGATGTTCTAGATTGTGAAGCACAGGGAGACCTGCTGGAAGATTTAATGGAATAACAAATTCCAACTACAATGGTTCATAACAGCAAACCCATCGAGATTGCACTAGGGAGGTCTCTAAACATCAATGCCAATTTAGATGAACAACAACAATAAATTCTAATTCAGGTCCTCTAAAAATACCAACAATCTTTTGCATGGGAATATTCTGATATGAAAGGGATTGATCCACAACTCTGCACACACCACATTTATGTTGAAAAAGATGTCGGACCAATCCAACAACCACAAACAAGGTTGAATCCTCACCTTATGGATATCGTTAAAGAAGAATTACAAAAGTTATTGGATGTAAATTTTATATATCCCATCTTAGATAGTCAGTGGGTTTCCCCATTAGTGATTGTCCCAAAGAAAAATGGGAAATGGTGAATCTGTGTCGACTACAGGGAAATTAACAAAGCCACTAAAAAAGACCACTTCCCTTTGCCTTTCATTGACCAAGTCCTAGATACTTTGGCAGGAAAGAAATTCTTTTCTTTCTTAGATGGTTTTAGCGGGTACAATCAGATTCAGATTGCCCCAGAAGATCAAGATAAAGCTACATTCACATGCCCCTGGGGCACTTTTGCATACAGGGTATTACCCTTTGGAGTTTGTAACACTCTAGCCACTTTCCAGAGGGCTAGTCTGAGCATATTCAGCGATCTGATCAATGAATGGCTTGAAGTCTATATGGATGATTTCACTCCTTATGGCAATGACTTTGATCAAGCACTGAATAACCTGGAGAAAATACTAGAGTGGTGCATTGCAACCAGGTTATGTTTAAGCCACGAAAAATGTCACATGATGATGACAAAAGGTGTGGTACTAGGGCATTATATCTATGCAGATGGAATTAGGGTAGATCCAACAAAAATAGAGGTAATCCTTAATCTACCTACACCACACACACAAATTGAGGTACTTAGTTTCCTTGACGCTTCAGGATACTATCGTAGATTTATGGAAAAGTTTGCAAGAACCATTGCACCTTTACATGATTTGAATGGTAATGTATAGTTTTAGTGGTCTGACAAGTGTGATGTGGCATTTTCAGGACTCAAGAAGTTGATCTCGACAACACCGGTGTTAAGGGGACCAAATTGGAAAATACCATTTCACATCTCCACCGATGCATCAGATATTTCCATAGGCGTTGTCCTCGGATAGGAGGAGGAAAAGAAACCCTATGCCATTTACTTTATTAGCAAGAATATCAATCTAGTTGAACTTAATTATACAGAAACAGAGAAAGAATTTTTAGCTATTATACATGCCATCAATAAATCTCGTCATTATGTAATAGGCTATCCGGTAATTCTATATACTGATCATTTTTCTATTATATATCTAGCTAATAAACCAATTACTAATGGACAGGTCACTCGATGGTTGTTACTATTGCAGTAATTTGATATCACCATCAAAGATCGACCCGGGAGAGAAAACCTTGTCGCAGACTTGCTATCCCACATACCAAAAACATACGACTCCTTAACAGTCGAAGATCGATTTCTAGACGAGCATATGTTTGTCGTTACTACAAATCCACCTTGGTACGTTAATGTGTCAAATTACCTGGCAGCAGGAAGATTACCAGCACATATCTCTTCCATATAGGAGCCGATCTCCAAATCCACAGATGCGTACGAGACGAAAAAATCTACGACATACTTAAGGCCGAACATGATGAGCCTTGTGACGGCCATTTTTCATATCGTAGGATTGCACACAAAATTTTGTAGATGGGCTATTATTGGCCCTCAATATTCAGAGATGTGAAGAAATATGTCTAGACCTGCGATAGTTGTCAATGGATGGGAAAACCAGGTTAGGCGGATGAAATGCCTTTGAAAGCACAAGTAGTTGTGGAACCATTTGAGAGATGGGCACTAGACTTCGTTGGACCCTTCAATCCAAAGTCAAATCAGAAGGCCTATATTCTAGTCGCAATGGACTACATGACTAAATGGGTAGAGGAAGAAGCCTTACCAAATGCAACAGAAGAAGTAGTCATCAAATTTATTTTCAAATTATTTGTATGCTATGGACTACTAGGAGAAGTAATTATTGATGGGGTGTCACAATTTACAGCTCATAGAATCACCACCACCCTGGATAATTATCATATCAAATATAGAATCACTTCCCTATACCATCCACAAGCAAATGGACAAGTGGAAAGCACCAATAATGTCCTGGAGGCAATCTTGAAAAAGACTGTCTCAACAAACAGACAAAATTGGGCTTCGGAGCTCCCAAATGTCTTATGGGCTTACCGCACAACATGGAATAACATCACTGGCTACTCTCCTTATCATTTATTCTATGGTAAAGAACCCATCTTTCCAATCAAGTTTGAAATCATGACTCTAAGGATGGCCCAGGAAATCAGACTCGATCTTACGAAAGAACATAAACAATGCCTTTAGCAACTCAACGAATTGGATGAAGCACATATGTCTGTTGTAGAGCACACGATTGTTATTCAGCAACAGAGAACGACCTGGCACGAAAAGCATATCAAGAAAAAATCATTTAAAAAAGGTGATTGGGCGCTCCTCTATGATTCCAGATTCCAGGATTTTCTGAGAAAATTACAGACACGGTGGCAAGGACCATATGAAATAAATGAAGTCCATGATAATGGTACAGTCACGTTAAGCACCATCGACGGGTCCGGATCTCCATTTCAGGTCAATGGACACCAGCTACGACTTTATCATCAGTCGCCCTCAAAAGAATCTTTCTACCAGGAAGTAAGTAAGGATCCTACCGTTCAAATTGTGGATGGCTAGGAAGGTAATCCAACCACCCCAACTCCATAAATGTTGAATTTTGCTGACATTGTACATACTCTATATAATTTTTTTTCTTGTAGCTTTTATTCAAATCTTTTATTACTTTTTTTTATAGTCATTCAAGAAATATATAACTAGAGAGGTAAATGAACTCATTTAGCATGCTTTTCTGAACTCCTGCTTCATCCCATCACCCAAACCCTGTCTTTTGTAGAGAAATGAATGTGTCATGGTTTAGCAGCAGCAATTGGGTAACTATAACGAAATTCATAACATTAAAAAACCATCCACTACTTAATTTTTAAATAAAACCAACTCATAAGGAATTTATTTGATGATTGATCAACCTTGACTTCAACCAAAATACATTTCCAGGTTTCTAAAAATTACCTATTCAGGTGGTTAAAAACCTAAAAATTATTGTTCATTTTGCGCATCTGCGGTTCCTTTGAACAGAACAATTGTCATTCCTTTTGTGCACCTGTTGTTCCTTTGAACGAAACAATTTTTGTTCCTTTTGTGCACCTGTTGTTCCTTTGAACAGAACAATTGTTGTTCCTTTTGCACACCTGTTGTTCCTTTGAATGGAACAATTTTTGTTCCTTTTGCGCGCTTACGGTTCCTTTGAACGGAACAATTGTTGTTCCTTTTGTGCGCCTGTTGTTCCTTTTGTGCGTCTGTTGTTCCTTTGAACGGAACAATTTTCATTCATTTTGTACGCATGTTGTTCCTTTGAACGGAACAATTATTGTTCCTTCCCTACATTCCTGATAGAATGCTAAACCATTCCTTTGGGGTACAACTTCCACCGAATAATTTTCACCAGCATTATTTCCAACGATCTATCATTATTTTGTGGACTATCTCCCATACCTTATCAAATTGTTTTTTTTTGGATTACTTTCTTCGAAATATCTTAAATGTTGTTCATAACCTGTAACCACCATAATTTGTTTCTTTTCCTTTATACATACAAATACACTTAAATGATATCTCCCCTTATAATTAATAAGGAGTCTAAGGAACACTCTTACTTGGCATCCTTACACTTCTTCACGCCATCCCTCACTCTTAAGGAGTAGATGAGCCTCCCTTCATACACTAAAAAATAAAAAATAAAAATAAAAATAAAAATCAATAAAAAATATTTCTTTTCCCACAGAGAATAGGGGGTCTCATCACGAGACAACCTACCATGATCATAGGATAATAACCTAAGTGACATTCCCACTATGGCTACCACACCAGGGCAATGGTCTTTGACATTTCCTCGTCAAAGGACAAGAGGTCTCATCATGAGCCGGCTTGTTCACCTAAGTTACAATCTAGTGAGTGGCATTATCACCATTTGGCTACCAAACCAGGAAAATAGTCTTTTTAGGGAAAAATTAAAAATAATAAATAATAAATAAATAAATATTTTTCTTTCAAAAAGCATAGGGGGTCTCATCACGAGCCAACCTACCACGATCATAGGATAATAACCTAAGTGACATTCCCACTATGGCTACCACACTAGGGCAATGGAATTTGACATTTCCTCATCAAAGGACAAGAGGTCTCATCACGAGCCAGCTTGTTCACCTAAGTTACAATCTAGTGAGTGGCATTATCACTATCTGGCTACCAAACCAGGATAATGGTATTTTCGGAAAAAAAAACGATTCAAATAATCAGGGATACGGGCTCATCTAAGGGTTAAAATGAAACCCTGTCGAGGCTATGGACGCCTGCTGGTAATAGTGGTTGTTCCTATGGTATGGAAGTTTACCTTAAATACCAAGTTTCTGTGTATCTCTAGATCTCCTTCACTCAATAACGAGGCTATCATTTCATTTGTATTCAATAAAACAGAAAAGACACAACATTATGATATGTGGGAGATTATTTAAATGAATACATTTAATTTATTTGGCATATGTATCCTTAAAGCATTCTTTTGAGTATAGGTATATTTCAATTCCACAAAAGAGGACTAACGTTTAATGATTACCATCAAAATATGTTGTTTGAGAATAAATCATTGATCCCCATTGGCTGTGGTAGTACAATCATTACCTCTCACCATCAATACCCACACTCATTACTCTCTCCTATGTTGATGGCCACAGTCGACCTTTACATTAATAATGGGAGTGGACGCTCAACACGCTTCTCGACATAGATAGTAATGATTGTAATAAATATCCACATTTGTGAACATTTGTTGTCTCTGCTATTTTCTAATCTCGGTAATTTTTCCTTTGAGATGGTCTAACCAAATCTGCTACCAGGAACGATAGTCCTCCACATTTTCTCACAAAATGGGTGGCAGAGGTGTGCGGAGGGAGCCAACTTTACTACATGTTACAGAGCAAGCAAGAGATATCCTGCACTATCTGGGGTGGACAAAATACTTCAACCATATGAAAGGATATGACACGAACATCACACTTGAATTCTTTCAGAATCTGCAGGGAGAAGTCTCTATGGTGCGCGGCATACAAATCTCATTCACCTCGAAAATATTAGCAGAGGTCATAGACCTCCCTAACATGGGTATTTAGTGGAAAGGAAGATAAAAAACACTGAAGGAAGCTGTGGAAACTTTCACAGACCCTGGGGAAGAATTGGATAAGAAAGGAAAAGGACTTAATCCCAGTACCCTCAAAGAACCAAGGAAGGAACTGGCAGGGATAATTCAGCGGTACATCACCTGTGATGGACGATATGACGTAATTCGACCTTGCCACCTCAAATTGCTAGCAGTCTTAAAACAACAACTAGTACTTAATCTACCCTTCTTTCTAAATGCCATACTACATGAGGTTTCCTCAAGAACACATAAATCCAAGGACCCTGTTGTTGTTATCAGTCACCACAGATTAGTTAAACTGATAACAAATAAAGCACTGAGTCAAACTCAATTGACCTAGGATAACCTTATTAACGCTAATAGACCTCCATAATTGGAGCATCCTGAATTATGCCACGAAAACCCACCACCGGAAATTGAAGATAGACAGGCAGAGGAGATTACTGCCCAAAGAGAAATCCCATCTCCTCGAACCGAGGCTGAAGTAGACCCTACCCAAATCATAGAGGCTCAAACCTCACAGAAACAACCAATAATGGAAAAGAGGAAGAGAGAAACAACTGCCCTAAAACCATCATTCAGACAAGGATAAGAAGCAGGCGAATTCAGAAAATGACTGAAGCAATTCAGGGTACAACAGAATAGCCTGAAGAACTTTAGAATTCTATAGAACACTCTCCATAGTAGAATGTTCAAGAAATTGGGCAAGACAAACAAACCTTACAAAGGAATGAGCAGGAAGACACCCAACTAACATTGGAGCACTTGACAGAACAATTTTTGAAGAGCTATGAGGTAGAAATGGCCCAAGTTTTGGGAAGCTTGGGAACCTCAATTGATAAGGGAACAAATAATGTAGAAGAATGCCTAGAACAAGCCTCCTCATCAAAACCATATGAATATTTCCCTGATATTGAAATGACCTTTCCAGAGGACACAACACAAGAAGAACTTAATTTTGAAACAAGAAGCCTTCTTGGACAAGAAGAAAATTTGGAAGGAATAGAGGATCACCCATATTCTCCCCAGAATGAAGAAACTCTTGAGACCTCTCATAAACAAAAATCAGCGAAGAAAATTAGAAAATTAAAGAAATAAAACAAACTATTGAAGAAAAAGGCTAAGAAGGTTGAAGTATTAAAGAAGAAGGTGGGAAAAATCAAGGAGATTATTAAGGAATTGAGGAAATATCTAGAACAAGTAGATAAGACCCACAGAAGAAAGAAAAACAAAAGGGCAAGAATGCAAGGAATAAATCCTCTTCCTAAAGAAGTAGTCAGTACAAATTATGTAGGGATACAGACAGACACTGAAGAAATAGTAGAAGAAACAGTAGCAATTGATGCTGAGGTGCAGACAGACACCCCGGTATTAGAGGAAATAGCTCAACTCCTTGAGCAGAATGCTACCATCAAGAGATTGGAGGAAGAATTGATGCAGTCTCAACAAACCCTAGTTCAAAACAAAAATGAATTACTGACTATGAAAAAAAACCGAACACTCCTGTTGTAGGAAAATCTCCCTGCAGACAGGTAGATCGCCTCTAAGAGCTTGACCTTAACCCTAGATAGAAAAATGCATAACGTGGACACTGACTTCCTTTCAAATCTATCTAAACTAATACATGAGAAGGAAGGATAACAGAAGTACCTCTTTATTGACATTTGTCCCTGCACGCTCCGAGTTGCACTCCAATCCTTTTCTCCTCACTGAGTTCTGCAGACAAACAAGATACGACTACTTCCTACTCTATTGATATTAGCTTGAAAACAGATCTATCAATTAATGATAAGTTAATGTAACATCAGACACAAACTAGAAAGAAGCAGGCCAAGCGTGTCATATTAATGAGAATAGCGACAACAGTACTTACAATCGTAGATGTGAATGCGACAGCTTCGTCAAGTCCCCTTCGTCTAACCCTTGCTCGAAAGGTCCACAACCTGGTTGACAATAGCTTCACTGATCACTTCTCCTTTGGATGACTGTGTGTTTCCTATGAGATCATAGGTTTCATGCTAGCAATTCTTTCCCCTTTTTTCACCATCATAGAGCTTGCTTATATAGGTTGGGAGGAGCTTAACCTCTTGAGTTATGTTTAGAACAAGTTGGGAACCTCCTCCTTAGATCAGGGATCTCTTGATGAAACCAAGAATTCGA
>SNQJ01S0044015.1:3886-47040 GCA_010110895.2 Picea sitchensis
TATATTTAAGGGTGATTTTACCGGTTGTACATCATAGGAGTCGTATCAGATGGGGATGTTACATGTGATATTAGAGCGGGTTCAACCCGTGACTTGGGATTACTACGGATTTTGTTGATATGATTTGATTATAATGTTACTAATTGATTTGAATTGTATTCGTGCAGGTAATCATGGTTAGAGGACGCCGCAGAGGCAGACGATGGGGTGCTAGGGGAGGAGGTGTGACACCTCCAGTAGCATCAATGCCTAAGGGATCTAACCCACAGGGAGACGAGCAGGTTGTTTGATAGGAGTAGATAGCAGTTAGTGATGTGGTTCGAATGATGAGATCTTTTCAGCACATGTCTGAGGCACTGATCATCCCTTTGGACAAAGATGAGGCTAGGGCACCAGTACCTGCTGAGGTTCCACTACACGCTCCGGTCGGTACTCGCAGCATTCACCGTGAACTCAAGAAGGTCAAATTTACTGAGTTCTTTGGTGCCTCGAACGGTGCAGCCGCTGAGGCATGGTTGGAGAACATGGCTATGTGCTTTGCACTTCACGATTATACCTCCAACATGAAGGTCCACATGGAAGTCTTTCAACTAAAGGGGAGAACTCTTCTATAGTGGAATACACTCCTACCGCAGCTAAACATGGTCGTTGAAGATGTGTCATGGGAACTGTTCGAGGAACGGTTCTGAGAGAGATACCTTTCAAAGGAATTCATTGAGTGTTAGCTCAACAAGTTCAATGCCTTAAGACAGGGCGATCATACGGTGCCTGAATACGAGGCCCGTTATATGGAGCTACTCCGGTGTGCTTCGCACCTTAGCACTGAGAAACCTAAGGTCAACAGGTTTGTGTTCGACCTTAACGAAAACATACGTGCAAAGGTCAGGATTTTGATGCCTCAAACCTGGCATGATATCATCTAGAAGGCCCTCATAGCAGAGGAGGAGCTTATCAACGAGGGTCAGAACAGGACTCCAGCGAGACCGGTAGTGCAGGTGTCATCTGGAGCATAGCAGCATCAGACACCAGCCAGACATACACCGGGATATCGTGGCTTCCAAAGGGGATCCACTTTCACTAAACCTCGGCGACCGATGCCTCAGCAGTGGACACCTTATCGGGGACCACAGCATCAACAGCAGCGTCGACCATAGCAGCAATAGTTTAGGCCTGTTCAGCAGAACAGACCAGGATTCCAGGCTGGTGGGCCGTCATCTTCTACTTCGGGTACCAGGACTACTGGGCCGAAGAAGGGGTGTTGGACATGTGGGGAGCCACACTACTAGCATGACTGCCTGGTGGAAAGGACTAGAGTGTCTGGATTAGCCAGACCCACTACCGTGGGAGATATGGGCAAGGCCCATCGGATTCATGTAGCGGTGAATAACCACCAGGAAGAGCATCAGTCGAATGTGCTCGAGACGACAGGTATCGTCTCTAACCAAACCCTTAGTATTTTGATAGATCTCGGTGCTACCGAGAGTTTCATTTCTGGTGCAGCGCTAAAAAGGATTAAGGTAAAGGTAGTCGAACAGGACGAGTTTAGCTTCGTAGAGATGGCTTTGGGAGCCAAACAGAAGGTTGGAGGAAAGGTTATAGGTTGTATCCTTGACCTGGGAGAGTTTGTCACAAGGGCCAACCTGTACATCACGATATTAGGATCTTATGATGTCGTAATTGGTATGGACTGGTTGGAATCGCACGAGGCAATACTCAATTGTAAGACGAAATGGTTGATCTTGGTCGATGATGAGGGACAAAGACGTGTGATTGTAGGATGGATCCAGGGATTTTTCCTGAGGTTCATCTCTTCCTTACAACTATGGAAGAGCATGCGCAAGGGGTGAAAGCTTTATGTGATCATTGTGTTAAACAAAAAGGGATTAACTGAAGGATTAGAACACCTTCTGGTGGTGAGAGATTTTTTGGATGTATTTCCAGAGGAGTTACCTGGGATGCCGCCGGACAGGGAATTGGAGTTTACCATAGACCTAAAACCAAGGACTGAACCGATCGCAAGAACGCTTTATCGGATGTCGACCCTGGATTTACAAGAGTTAAGAATGAAACTAAAATAATTGTTGGACCTGGGACTGATACGACCAAGTGTGTCACCGTGGGGTGCACCTATTATTTTCATATGAAAGAAGGATGGGTCGTGGAGGCTCTGCATTGACTACCGTCAATTGAACAAATCCACATTCAAGAATCAATATCCATTGTCAAGGAGTAATGATCTATTTGATCAAATGAAGGGTGCGCGGTGTTCTCAAAGATCGATTTTCGATCAGGGTATCACTAGTTACGGATTAAGGAAGATGACGTCCCTAATACCACCTTTAAGACGAGGTTTGGACATTACTAGTTTATTGTTTTATTGTTTGGACTAACAAATGCCCCAGGGGTATTTATGAGTTTGATGAATGGGGTGTACCAGGAGTACCTAGACAAGTTTGTCCAAGTATTCATTGACGATATTTTGATTTACTCTCGGATGACGGAGGAGCATGACGAGCACTTGCGCTTGGTACTACAGTGTCTCCGAGAGCACAAATTGTATGGGAAGTTGCCCAGATGATATTTTTGTCAATCGAAGATTCACTACTTAGGGCATGTCAACTATGGCGAAGTCATCATCATGGATCTAGCAAAGGTCGAGGCTATTATGGATTGTCTTGTGCTGACGAAGGTCCTAGAAGTGTGTAGCTTCATGGGTTTAGTAGGATACTATCGATGATTTGTTGAGGGATTTTTGAAGATATCAAATCTGATCACAGGGTTGCAGAAGAATAAAAAGAATTTTGTTTGGACCGAGAAATGCGCGAAAGCATTTCATAGGCTCAAGGAATTGTTGACAACAACACTGATACTAAAGGTCCCTGACATGGACGCGGACTTCTTGGTATGCACTGACGCATCCAAGGAACGCTTAGGTGGGGTCTTCATGCAAGATGGATGAGTGATTGCTTACATTTCGAGGAAACTGAGAAGGCATGAGGAGAACTATGCGATGCATGATTTAGATTTGTTAGCCATCGTTTATGCCTTGAAGGTTTGGAGACACTACCTTGTTGGATGAAAATTCGAACTAAAGACTGACCATTGTGGACTACAACACATCTTTATGCAAAGTGACCTGAATGCGCGACAACGACATTGGTCAGAATTGCTTAGTGAGTACGACTTTGAGATTACTTACATAAAAGGAACAGTGAACTAAGTGGCAGATGAATTGATTCAGAGACCACACATATTTTCGGTGTTGCCTCTTCAGACGAATCTGCATGAAAATATTCTAACTTTATAGCATGATGATGACTGGTACAAAGAGGTCGAGGGTTTTATCAGACAAAAAACAATGATGGTACCACGATTTGAAGGATTTTCATATGATAGCGATGGATTATTGAGGTTTAAAAATCGTATCTACGTATCGCCGAACGACGAGTTGAGGATGTTGATCGAGAGCAAGGCTCATAGAGCAGTTTACATGGCTAACCCATGAGTCATGAAGATGAGGGCAGACCTTAAACCCTTATTCTTATGGAAGGGAATGAAGGCTGACATAGTCAACTATGTGGCCAGATGTATATAATTTCAACAGGTAAAGGCTGAACATAGACACCCAGCCAGATTACTACAACCACATGCTATTCTGGAATCAAAATGGGAGGTTATTTCGATGGATTTTATTGTTGGATTTCCACTGATGGCAAGGAGACATGACTCAATTTTCATAGTAGTAGACACTCTGACAAAGAGTGATCACTTTATTTCTGTGCATATGACGTATCAGGCACCTGACATAGCTAGATTTTTCATCAGTGAGATTGTGAGGCTGCATGGCGTGTCTAAGAGGATTATATCTGATCGAGGATCGATGTTTACTGGAAAATGTTGGATGAGTTTCCAAGAGGCCTTGGGAACCCAACTTAACTTTAGTACTGCATATCACTCAAAGACTGACGGGCAGACCGAACGAATGAACTAAATGTTGGAGGACATGTTGCGCATGTACATGATGGACCAACAAAAGCGTTGGGAAGAGTTCTTGCCACTAGTGGAGTTTTCTTACAACAACAGTTACCAAAGCACCATTAATATGGCGCCTTTCAAGTTTCTTTACAGGCAACCGTGTCGAACGCTTTTGAGTTGGGATCAGCTTGAGGATAGGGTCCTGGTGGGACCAGAAGCGATCCAAGAAATGGAAGAGAAAATGAAAACAATAAGACAAAGGATTAAAGAATCACAGGATCGACAAAAGAGTTATGTCGATGTGCACCGTGTTGACCATAGTTACGAGGTCAGTGATCGAGTCTTCTTGCGGGTTAAACTGCATAAAAGTTCGATCAAGTTTGGGAAGGGAGCTAAACTCTCTCCTTGGTTCGTGGGACCTTTCGATATTGTGGAGAGAAAGGAGCCTGTGGCCTATTAACTAGCCTTCCCTGATTCTTTAAGGCGCATGCACGATGTTTTTCATGTATCTGTTTTGAGACATTATATTAATGATCCTACATATGTTATTGGCATGATTTCCTTGCAGGTGACAGACGAGGGGTTGCTCACAGTTGAGCCGATCGACATCTTGGACCATCGCGTTCGACAACTATGGCATCGAACGATAGAGCAGGTCAAGGTCTAGTGGGACATTTATAGTCCACACTTGGCAACCTGGGAGGACGCATATGATATGTGACAACAGTTTCCATTTTTGTTTGATAGATAGACATATGATACTGTGATACACTTTATTTCATCATTTATACTGTGAAACTTCGAGACGAAGTTTAGACCAAAAGGGGGTGTATGTAACATCTCACTCTGGCGCACTGAGCGAACTTATTCTTTGAGGACACTTGCTCGCAAGTGATCCAGATTATTATGCTATTAAAACTTTTGATTTTGATTATGAGGTGTTATGGGTTGATGACATGTTGTTTTACTGCATTGACATAGACAGGTGCTATTGACTCGATTTACTTACTGTGTAGGATTTTGGACCTCAAGGATGTAGAGGCATCGATGAAACCCCTTGGACTCCGGATCGAGTCAGGGAGTGTACCATTGGGGTTTGATTTTTTTATTGTGATATTAGTGCATCTAATTAGATGATATGATATGGATATGTTCTGACATGATTTGTTGATGATGCAGGCTAATGATAGCTTGCCGACCAGACTCACATGTGGAGTAAAGGGGTCACACACAAATACCAGAGATGTTGAGGGAGAGGTGTGGACAACAACCCTGCCACAGCCTACTAGCACTCCCATCGTGGCTCGAACTGTAGGTTAACGTTTACCTAGTTTGAGAGGACCCACGATGCCGTGAGGGCAGACTGCGACAGTCGCTCACGATGATTCTAAAGGCTGCGCAATAAGGAGGGGGCCTTATTCCTTAGAGGCCCTTAGTCTCCCACAAATTCACTTGGTGAAGTATTGACTCCAGGGGTTTTTGATGTCTACCAAGTCAATCAAGGGGTGAGTGGCACCCTTGGAGCAAGTAGTGCGTCCTGAAGGGCACATCATGCAAGGGAAATAGATTAAGGCGAGTGGCACCCTTGGAGCACCTGGTGCATCTTGAAGGGCACGTCACGTTGTTGATGATAGAAGAATGAACCTAAATGGCCTTAGGATGAATAACATCTTAAGAAATTTTTAAAACAAATTCCCTAATTAAATGTCGCCCTGTATGAAAATTTAAGGTTTAAGTCTAAACTATGCTAGTGGTAAAATTTTATCTGTCTATAAAAAAAAAATAACAATAATAATAATAAAAATAAAAACCACATAAATAATAATTATGACCTTCGTTAAATCTTGTAACACGAAGGGAATAAGAAATTTAATTTATTCATTAAAAATAAATAAAAATCTGTTCGAATAAAATTTAAAAGAAAAAGGGGAATTAATGGTTTTATTATTTTAATAATTTTAAAATACTAATTAAATGAGAAAAGGGAAAAAGGGTTAATTTTCACACCTGAGTTTTTGAGTTCTAATTAAAAAGGGGAAAGAGGGAAAATCTAAAAAGCTAGGAAACTAGGAAAAGAGGTAAACATAAAAAGGGAAAAAGGGGAACTTAAGGGAAAAAGCGGAAGGTCAAACTTAGTAAAGCATCTACCATTTAAGAGATTTCTAATTTAAACTGAACTAGCAATTTAATAAAAGGAAATGTTTTTAAAACCTGTAAGAGAATTTGGGGAAACCTAGGAGTGATTCTAGGAGTAACTCTAGGTGGGTGAGTGAAATAAAGATAATTAATTAATTAAAGAAGTTAATTTATGGAGGAAGGAAGGGGATGGGTGACACTTGTACGGGGAGGAATTTTTAGGAAATTAATTATAAAAACTTAACTAAAAGAGAATTTTTGGAATGTAAGGAACCACAAAACTCTATATAATGAAGGGAGGTGATGGAGGTTGGATCTTCTTCTATTTGCATAATGTTACGCTACAGAAATATCTACTTGAATGACTTAACTTGTGGGAGTTAGGATACCCAGCTCAGTGAGGAGTGGTAGATCAGCCTTGCGAGGTGAGTTGGGAGCTAGTTGAAATATCTGCATAGTGAGTGTGTGGCCCCTTTGCAGCTCGGGGGGCTAAGGGGGAAGAAGAGTACCCCTAGCATTGGCTGGGAGGTGCCGGTGAAGTCTCGGCGATTGGCAAGCTGGAGTTTCACAGAGCGTGCAGGACGTCATAAGGAGCGGGTGATCAGGCAATGGTACGCTCTCTTCATTTTTGTATGGTAGAATGTATTAGGACTTATGCTTGGATCTACTTATTTAATGGAAAAGTAAAATGATGGGTTTTTTCAAAATTGGTGACTGAAACTTTCCTTAGCCTAGCTTGATGGTTGTTGACTCCCATGGCCTTCATTTTCCCTCATGTCTTGACCACTTTGTTGTGTTGATTGTGACCTTCGTGGTTGTTTAGCCTTCATCTCTAGCTCACTAGTCCTCGCCTGAGTAGTCGGCCATGAGCCTGATCTACGGTTGTCGCCTTAGCGTTAAAAGAAATATGGATCTTAACGGTCTACTTTTCTATGTGAGGATGATGAGTGAAGGATGAACCTGTTAGCCAGCTACCCTTGATGTTGTCCCTGGCTGATTGTGGATTATGCCATGTGGAAACGACCTCTGTGTGTGGATTATCTGGTGTCTTGGTAGGTTTTCTCTTTTCCTTGACTGATAGAACCCCCGACAATCATTCCATGACCTTTCCCTTTGGATCCTTACATTCTCTTACTCTTGTATGCGCTGTATTGGAGCTATGGAAATGGAAAAATGATTTGATTCTCTGTCTGCAATTTTTATTTGTATCTTGGAACGGAAAAATGTTTTTGTGTTTTTCTTCTCTGCGTTGTTTTATATTCTAGGAATGGAAAAACATTTTTTTTTATTTGTTATTCTTGTTTGCGTTATATGGGTATTCTAGCAATGGAAAAATGATTTGATTCTTTGTTTGCAAATTTTATTTGTATCCTGGAATGGAAAAACGTTTTTGTGTTTTTCTTGTCTGTGTTGCTTAGTATTCTGGCAATGGAAAAACGATTTGATTCTTTGTCTGCATTTTTTATTTGTATCTTGGAATGGAAAAACGTTTTTGTGTTTTTCTTGTCTTCATTTTTCCCCTTGGTTACTACAATAATTGCTTATTATTAATGATAACAAAAACACAATTCCCTTATGGGGTGTTGTCACAACGATTTGTTTATTATACAATGACAGAAAATAAAAATGAAATCCCCTTCTGGTGTGATGGCACAATGAATTTATTGTTATTTAATGACAGGAAAAATGAAATCCCCTTCTGGTGTGATGGCACAACGAATTTCTTGTTATTTAATGACAGGAAAAATGAAATCCCCTTCTAGTGTGATGGTACAACAAATTGCTTGTTATTTAATGACAGGAAAAATGAAATCCCCTTCTGGTGTGTCCCTGTACATGTTTTTTCCTTTTAAAATGAGACTGTGATAGCTAATTAATTACCCACATTTTTTTTCCATTCAAAATGTGGTTGAGATTGTGGTTAAATTCTCATGAATTTCCATTCAAAACATGTCAGAGATCGTTGTTTAAATGCTCAATTTTTTCCATTCAAAACATGTCTGAGACCATTGTTTAATGCTCACGATTTTACAATTCAAAACATGTCTGAGATCATTGCTTAAATGCTCACATTTTTCCATTCAAAACCTGTTTGAGACCATTGTTTAATGCCCACGATTATTGCATTTGAAAATTGACTTTGATTGTTACTTGAATACCCATGATTTTTCCTTTAGAATGTTGTCGGAACTTGTAGTAATTACCCACGATTTTTCCTTTAGAATGTTGCCAGAGCTTGTTGTAATTACCCATGATTTTTGCCCTTAGAATGTTCACTGAGCTTGCTGGAATGACCATGAATTTACCAGAACCATGGCTACAATTAATTGGCTTGTTAATTGCAATGTTAAAAGTTATATTAATTGCCTTACTAAATGCCAGAACAATTGTTACAACACTGTGAATGGTTAGCAGATTCCTACTTATTGATTAAATGTCATAGCGAGTTAAATGGTTAAACAGTTATGTAAATTGCCTTGTTTTTGTGCTATTAATCGTTATGTTAACTGTCATATAAATTGCCTCGCTACTCTTATATTAATTGTTATGTTAATTAACATGATGATTGCCTCGTTAGTGCTATAATACTTGTTATGAAAATAGTCATGCAAACTACCCTGTTACTGCTCAATTAATTGATTATGTTAATCATTATGTTAAATGCCTTGTTAACTACTGTAATAAATTGTTATGTAACAGATATGTAATTACCTTGTTCATTTGCTACAACAATGTTATTAGCTAGCAGTTTCCTCCTCAATGATAATAAACAGCTAGTGTGGTTAGTTCAGTCATTATATCTAGACTAATGTTGAGGTTTAACTGTTCATAAGTGTTATAGGTAGCATTCCAATTTAAGAATGTTAATGTTGTTATTCAAGTTTATGGTTAGTTGGATTTATAGATATCGCGTAATTGGTAACCCAGACTCACTAAATTTGAGTCATAACTCATGTTAAGTTCGGTGGGTAGCTCATTGACTGATGGAATTTAGGCTGGTTAATTGATCTGTAATTAGCGCCAATTTAAGTCATAGATAATGAACTTTTAGCCTTGATTAATGTTGTTGTTCATTTTAATTAATGTTTGTACTTGATTTCGTAAACATTTAATGTTCTTGGTTTGCTCACTCTAAGTTCTAGTTACTTGTGTAATTAATTTTGGGTCATTAGGATGATTGTCCTTAGCTTAGTAGGCTTGGTCTTCTTGTGTTGAGTTGGATGTAGACACCTCCTTGTTCCTCAGAACAGTCGCTAGCCCTGAGACCTTAAATGGTCTAAATCGATGGGAACCTGGACTTGAGCATTGCCTATGTGTCCTGGAGGTCCTAACCATTGTAGGGTAGGATGGGCGGGTAGTCATTCTTATTTTTCGACGATTGAATGTCATACATTGCTTCCAGGTGCTTGATGTGATTTTATGTTAGGCCATTATGTTGTTGTTTCGTGAGTTGCATGTGTTGTGTCGTCGTCATGTTATGATGTTGACGCAGACCTGTCGGCCCTCAGGCTGAGATCCACTCACAGGATCATTTTATATGCCCTTGAGCTGGATCGACTCTTTTGATTCTCACTGGATTCTACAAATTTATCGATTCACAGGTCCTTTTTGGAAACTCTCAATCTCGTGAGTTCGTGAGTCGTGACTCTCGACTCTTCCTTCTCAAATCCACAATACGCGAGATCATGAAATGATTATGGCTCCTTCTCCATCAACACCTTCCCCGCGCAACCGCTGGCTAGGCTAAGCACTAGTGCCTTTCACCTCTTGCACCTTCACGAGTTCAAAGGTTCAACCTTGGCACCTTTCCTTCCTGAACCCCCAAGAGGCGAGATTTGAATTTTCTCCTCTCGTTCTCGCTACTCACGAATTCACGAGTTGAAGGCTCGAGATTTCATTCCCTTATCTCCCGAGTCCCCGAGATGCGAGAGGTCAATGGGATGTTGAATACTCCCTATAGGTGACGTGTGTCCATTGGTTAAATTTTCGGGCCAACTGTGCAGTTCTGCCACGTGTCTTTTAGGTGCAACCTCGGTGAAACCCCAAGTTTGTGAGATCCTCTGATCTTTTCTACCATCTCTGTAGAAACAAGATTATCCATGCTACCACTGTCTACAATAACTTTACATTTCCATTCTTTGGCTTTGCATGCAGTCCAAAAAAGTCTGTTTCTTTGGACTAAACTCTCCACCTCCTTCTCTGGTGTCAAAAGATCTTTTCGCATCATTAACGATCTTCCACCTTCAACATCCTCTCCCTCAACATTTCACCTTTGTGCTTCGGTGATGTGAGTTTCACCACCTTCTTTCCTTTTGTCTGGACATTCATAAGACTTGTGTCCATTCTTTCCACATGTGAAGCATTTCACTACTCCACCTCTTCCTCTTCCTCTACCTCTGGTATGAGGAAAAATGTTTGTGTCAACATACTAACCTTTCTGCTCAGTATGTTGCCCTCTCTATGAACTTCCACCTCTCTCAGTTTGACTCTGAGGTTTCTTCCAGTCCTCTTTTGGTTTCTGATTTCTATCCTACACAACTAATTTTCCTCTGGCTTGACTTCTGCCTCGACCTCTTTGACCTTGATTTCGGCTCAGCTTCTCTTCATCTTTTAGAGCCATCTGATAAGAATCTTCCACCATTCAGATGGTCATCATGCTCATCTCATCTTGAATGTTGTATCTCAGACCATTCATGTACCTGGAAACTTTTTCATCATCACTTTCACAATGACCTGCCCTGATGTTAAGCCTGTAGAATTCTTTAGTGTACTCCTCCACTGTCATCAGCTTCTGTCTCAAATTTTGCATTCTCCGAAACAGAGTAATTTGGTAATCCCTGGGAATAAATTTCGCCTTCATCTTTGGGATCATCCTATCCCAACTCTTAATTTTTTTCTTTCCTTTACAGCGTCTGTCAGCTTGTAGCTCATCCCACCACAATGCTACATGTCCTTTCAATCTTGTGACAGTATGTTTGACCTTTTTGTATTCCTCGACATATTCATAGTCAAAATATGTGTCCAGAGCTCTAATCCAGTCTAAAAGCTCTTCGGCATCCAGGTTTCCCTCATATACTAAAATATCCATCTTCACCTTACCACCCATCCTTGCAACAACCCTAATTAGGCGTTCATTTGCTACATCTTCTATTGTGACCTCTTCTTCTTCATGTTCGACCTCATTTTCACTTTCAGAATCACTAAGATCCCCAGCACTGGCTGTGCACCTCTGTGTTGTCTCCATGTCCTCAAGTCTGGCCCATAGGTCATGCATCTCTCTCTCCATGGTTGGATCAGGCATCTGCCTACCCTTTCTTCTCGGCATTTCCCTATCCTCTGGTGGATTAGGTGTTTTCCTGTCCCTTCTTCTTGGCGGCATGGTGAATCTTTATTTTCCCTGCTAAAGAAAGCAAAGAAACCTTTCTGTCCTCTGATGGATTTTCTAGAAATCTCATCACTCGGTGCGGATTATCGATATGCTATTAAAATTGAGTAGAAATTTAAGCACCAGAACAAACGGGAATTCAGGTCTGCAAATCCGCAACAACCAAAGTATGACAAAGACGTCTCTAACAAACAGTCTCCTGAAAACCAGTCCAAGACATAGGAAAAGAAGGGTCACAGGAAGACAAAGAAGGACACCGGAAAATGGTATGATTTCCACAAAATCCCCTGGCACAACACCAATGAATGTTGCTCAAAACTGACATTGGTGGCTGAGATCAAGGACAAGGAGCCAAACCCTGATTCATAATCTAATTTTGAAAATATTGGTGAAGGACATATCATTGACGTAGACCCCACTGCTATTGTCGCAATCACAACAATTCAACTAGAAGAACCAACAAATCCTGAAGAGGGGGATCACCTTTTTCATTCATAGATGTGGGTGAAGGGTACCCTGCTGCATTTTATTGTTTATAGTAGAAGCCAAAAAAATCTCATCTCAGCAGAGGTCGTCAAATAGTTGGGATTGTCGGCAACACCACAGCCTCATCCATACAACATCGGGTGGCTTCAACAAGGACGAGATCTTTCTGTCAGCCAATAGTGTCGATTGGCATACATCATCCAACCCTTCAAGCATGAGGTATTATGTGATGTTTCCCCATTATATGTCTGTGATGTTTTCTTGGGCCAACCATATATGTGGAGACGCCATGTTGTTTATGAGTCTCGACCCCATAGTGTCATTGTTACTTTTGGGGTTCATCTCTATAGAATACCATAGGTATTTCCAACTATTGCTCCAACTAAAAATTGTTGTAAGGTAGTATCTCACACTTCACAATTAAGCTTCTTCACAATCTATTCAAAATGGGAACAGAAGGACACTGCAACCACTACAACCTCGCCCCCTACACCTTCAATCCAACAGAAGGAGGTCGACAAGGTTGCAGCAAAGCACAAATATTCCTTCTGCACACCTTCCTGTCATGTATCTCAACTTGTTGAGCAACCTCATCTTCAACAGGTTCATGACAGACTTCCACAAACTAAGCAGCGCAATGTCTCCAGCAATACAAGCAACTCACCAAGATGTAGATCTAGCAAATTCTTTTCCCTCTCACCCGGTAACTCAACAAAATAGAGAACATTGGTTCCTAAGGAGGGAGGATTGATCCAGGTGGATCTATGTGGCCACCCACCTTTTTCAACTGGTTCAAAACAGTTTTCTGGCAATTTTGGCAATTTACTATTTTTAGCAGGTTTTAACTTCCTGGGCCATTTTGAGGGCCTAAATGAAGGTTTTTTGAGATAAAGGTTCCCAATGATAGCTTAATGCATGATTTATCTCCCAAAATGATTCTCCTCGATGATAACTTTCCAACGATCTATCATACGCCTAAAACGAAGATCGTATGCAAAAGTTACGACCTCGGGAAGTTGATGTACTAACTTACCCAAACGAGGCCCACATGACTTTTGGCGTTTCATCTCCTAGGGTTAGGTTTTTGGATGTATAGGGTTTTTGGCATTCCTTCTTATTGTAAAAATGCCTCCAGAGCCTCATTGTAATCATCTCCTTGCGAATGCGAGTAGCCTTCACATCTCTTCTCAGAGACAAGCTGCCACCATTCTAGCGAGTCTTTCACTCTGTATTTTTACAGTCTCTGTACATTTTTTTTATTAATAGAAATTGTGTATTACTATATCTCTGTGTTTATGGTTGCATCTCTGATATATTTCTATTATATTATTGGATATACGCGATATCTCTGTGCATTTCTTTAGTATATCTTCGCTCTCATTTCGTGCCAAAAATAATCCGGATCAGTGGTATCAGAGCAGGCTACTCTTGATCATTTTTTCAGTGCATGTCGGTGACAAGTTCCGATTATAGAAAGTTGGGTCTCGAGATTGTCTCTATTGAATACAATCTCTCTCGTACACCCAAGAAACCCTCAATGGGAGAAGAAAAGAAAAACAATGGAGCAGACGATCCTATCAATCTGTGGCTTAAGCAAGCTCTCACATGACAAAGGGATGAAATGATGGAGAATTTTTCCCACATCCTTCAACGCCTATCGATAACATCAAGTGCATCTTCATCAAGTGGGAACTTTGGAGGGACCTCTCCTTTCAAGGTACAAGTTAATTTTGATATTCATGTATTTGAAGGACATATAGATGCAGAAGCCCTAGAAAAATGGTTAACTTTGCTAGAAGGTTATTTCTTTGTTCACAATTTTTTCGACAAATAAAAGATCAACTTCGCACTCCTTAAAGCTCTCCCTCATGTCAAACGTTGGTGGGAAAATTACTGGGAGCAAAGTTCCACAGAGGAGTTTGGAATATATGGGGCCAATTCCACTTGCGATTCTTTTGTAGATGCGGTAAAGGAACAATATTACCCTATTGGCAACTATGAGGACCAGTACATGAGATGGGCCACACTGCAGCAAGAGAGGAGCCAAGCAGTTATGGAGTTCACCAATACCTTCCATACCTTGCACACCAAGCTGGGTATCAAAGTCTCCAAGTGACATTTGGTTCTGAAATAGCGTGGGGTTCTACACAGATACATCCAGACTGAAATGGATTTTCTAGACATCTCATCACTCGGTGCTGCTTATCGACATGCTGTTAAAATTGAGCAAAAATATGAGCACTAGAACAAATGGGAATTCAGGTCTGCAAATCCGCAACAACCAAAGTATGACAAAGATGGCCCTAACAAACAGTCTCTCGAAAACCAATCCAAGACATAGGAAAAGAAGGGTCACAGGAAGACAAAGAAGGACACCGAAAAATGGTTTGATTTCCACAAAATCCCCTGGCACAACACCAATGAATGTCACTCAAAATATTCATTGGTGGCTGAGATCAAAGACAAGGAGCCGAACCCTAATTCAGAATCTGATTCTAAAAATACTGGTAAAGGACATATCATTGACGCATACCTCCCTGCTATTGTCGCGAACACAACAATTGAACCAGAAGAACCAACAGATCCTGAAGAGAGGGAGTGCCTTTTTCATTCAGAGATGTGGGTGAAGGGGACCCCGCTACATTTTATTGTTGATAGTGGGAAACCAAAAAACCTCATGTCAGTAGAGGTCATCAAAAAGTTGGGATTTTCGACAACACCACACCCGTAGCCATATAATATCGGGTTGCTTCGGCAAGGACGAGATCTCTATGTTAGCCAACATTGTTGATTGTCATACGGAATCCAATCCTTCAAGGATGAGGTATTATGTGATGTTGCCCCATTAGATGTCTTTGATGTTCTCTTGGGCCAACCATATATGTGGAGACGCCATGTTGTTTATGAGTATCAACCCCTTAGTTTCATTGTTACTTTGGGGGGTCATCTCTACAGAATACCAGAAGTAGTTCCAACTATTATTTCACTTAAAAAGTGTCGCAAGGTATTATCTCATACTGCAAAATTCAGCTTCTTCACAATCTGTTCAAAAGGGGAACAGAAGGACACTGCAACCACTACAGCCTCGCCCCCTACAACTTCTATCCAACAAATGCAGGTCGACAAGGTTGCGGAAAAGCACAAAGATTCCTTCTACACACCTTCCTCTCATGTAGCTCAACTTGTTGAACAACCTCATCATCAACAGGTTCATGACAGACTTCCACAAACTAAGCAACGCGACATCTCCAGCAATACAAGCAGCTCACCAAGATGCAGATCTAGCAAATGATTTTCCCCCTCCCCCGAGAACTCAACGCAATGCATACCATTGCTTCCTAAGGAGGTATGATTTATCCAGATGGATCTCGATGGCCAACCGCCTTTTCCGACTGGCTTAAAATAGTTTTTTGGCAATTTTGGCAATTTACTATTTTTAGTAGGTTTTAACTTATTGGGCCATTTTGAGGGCCTAAATGAAGTAGTTTAGAGATCAAGGTTCTCAACAATAGCATAATGCATTATTGAGACCCAAAAATTAATCTACTTGATGATACCTTTCCAGCAAGCTATCATATGCCTAAAATAGAGATCGTATGCAAAAGTTACGACCCCGAGAAGTTCATGTACTAACTTACCCAAACGGGGCCCACATGAGTTTTGGCGCTTCATATCCTACGGTTAGGCTTTTGGATGTATAGTGTTTTTGGAATTATTTCTTATTGTAAAAAGGCCTTCAGATCCTCATTGTAATCATCTCCTTGAGAATGCAAGTAGCCATCACATCTCTTCTTAGAGATAAGCTGCCACCATTCTAGCGAGTCTTTCACTCTGTATTTTTACAGTCTCTGTACATTTATTTTATTAATAGAAATTGTGTATTACTATATCTCTGTGTTTATGGTTGCATCTCTGATATATTTCTATTATATTATTGGATATACGCGATATCTCTGTGCATTTCTTTAGTATATCTCCGCTCTCATTTTGTGCTGAAAATAATCTGGATCAGTGGTATCAGAGCAGGCTGCTCTTGATCTTTTTTTTAGTGCATGTCCCTGATGAGGTCCAATTATAGAAAGTTGGGTATCAAGCCTGGCTCTCCTGAGGACAATCTCTCTTGCACACCGAAGAAACCCTGAATGGCGGAAGAAAAGAAAAACAACGGATCAAACAATCCTATCAATCGTTTGCTTGAGCAAGCTCTCACGCGACAGAGGGACAAAATGATGAAGAATTTTTCCCACATCCGTCAATGCCTACCGATAGCATCAAGTGCATATTCATCAAGTGGACACTTTGGAGGCACCTTGCCTTTCAAGGTACAAGTTAATTTTGATATTCCTGTATTTGAAGGACAGATAGATGCAGAAACCCTAGAAAGATGGTCAACTCTGCTAGAAGGTTATTTCTTTGTTCACAATTTTTTCGACAAAGAAAATATCACCTTCGCACTCCTTAAAGCTCTCCCTCATGTCAAACATTGGTGGGAAACTTACTCGGAGCAAAGTTCCACAGAGGAGTCTGGAGTATATGGGGCCGATCCCACTTGGGATTTTTTTGTGGATGCGGTAAAGGAACAATATTACCCTATTGGCAACTATGAGGACCAGTACATGAAATGGACCACACTGCGGCAAGAGAGGGGCCAAGAAGTTTCGGAGTTCACCAATACCTTAAATACATTGCGCACCAAGATGGGTATCAAAGACTCTGAGCGACATTTGGTTCTGAAATACCGTGGGGCTCTACACATATACATCTTGACTGTAATGGATTTTATGGAAATCTCATCACTCGGTGCTTCTTATCGATATGTTGTTAAAATTTAGTAGAAATTTAAGCACCAAAACAAACGAAAGTTCGGGTCTGCAAATATGCAAAAACCAAAGTATGACAAAGACGGCCCTAACAAATAGTCTCCTGAAAACCAGTCCAAGACATAGGAAAATAAGGGTCACGGGAAGACAAAGAAGGACACCACAAAATGGTGTGATTTCCACAAAATCCCCCGGAACAACACCGATGAATGTCGCTCAAAATAGTCATTGGTGGCCGAGATCAAAGACAAGGAGCTGAACCCTGATTCAGAATTTGATTCTGAAATTAGTGGTAAAGGACAAATCATTGACGCAGACCCCACTGCTATTGTCACGACCGCAACAATTCAACCAGAAGAACCAACAGATCCTGAAGAGGGGGAGTGCCCTTTTCATTTACATATGTGGGCGAAGTGGACCCCGCTGCATTTTATTGTTGATAGTGGAAGCCATAAAAACTTGATCTCAGTAGAGGTCATCAAACAGTTGGGATTGTTGACAACACCACACGTGCAACCATACAACATCGGGTGGCTTCGACAAGGACGAGATCTCCATGTCAGCCAACAGTGTTGATTTTCATATGGCATCCAACCCTTCAAGGATGAGGTATTATGTGATACTACCCCATTAGATGTCTGTGATGTTCTCTTGGACCAACCATATTTGTGGAGACGCCATGTTGTTTATGAGTCTCGACCCCGTAGTGTCATTGTTACTTTGGGGGGTCATCTCTAAATAATACCAGAGGTAGTTCCAACTATTGTTCCACCTAAAAAGTGTCACAAGGTAGTATCTCATAGTGCATAATTCAGCTTCTTTACAATCTGTTCAAAAGGGGAACAGAAGGACACTGCAACAACTACAGCCTCGCCCCCTACACCTTCTATCCAACATAAGCAGGTCGGAAAGGTTGCAGCGAAGCACAAAGATTCCTTCTGTACACCTTCCTCTCATGTAGCTCAACTTTTTGAACAACCTCATCTTCAACAGGTTCATGACATACTTCCATAAACTAAGCAGCGCGACGTCTCTAGCAATACAGGTTGCTCACAAAGATGTAGATCCAACAAATGCTTTTCCATATCCCACGGGAACTCAATGAAATGGAGACCATTTCTTCTTAAGGAGGGAGGATTGACCCAGGTGGATCTCATTGGCCACCCACCTTTTTCGACTGGCTCAAAACAGTTTTATGGCAATTTTGGCAATTTACTATTTTTAGCAAGTTTTAACTTCTAGGGCCATTTTAAGGGCCTAAATGAAGGTTTTCCAATATCGAGGGTCCCATTGATATTCAAATCATTATTGAGCCCCCAAAATGAATCTCCTTGATGATACCTTTCCAACGAGATATCATACTCCTAAAACATAGATCGTATGCAAAAGTTATGACCCCGGGAAGTTGATGTACTAACTTACCCAAACGGGGCCCACATGACTTTTGGTGCTTCATCTCCTAGTGTTAGGTTTTTGGATGTCTAGTGTTTTTGGCATTCCTTCTTATTGTAAAAATGCCTTCAGAGCCTCATTGTAATCATCTCCTTGTGAATGAGAGTATTTGTCACATCTCTTCTCAAAGATAAGCTACCACCATTCTAGCGAGTCTTTCACTATGTATTTTTACAGTCTCTCTACTTTTCTTTTATTAATAAAAATCATGTATTATTGTATCTTTGTGTTTATGGTTGCATCTCTCATATATTTCTATTATATTATTGGATATACGTGATATCTCTGTGCATTTCTTTAATATATCTCCGCTCTCATTTCGTGTCGAAAATAATCCGGATCAGTGGTATCAGAGTAGGTTTCTCTTGATCATTTTTTTAGTGCATGTCCCCGACGAGGTACGATTATTGCAAGTTGGGTCTCAAGCTTGTATCTCTTGAAGATAATCACTCTCACACACCCAATAAACCCTCAATGACGAAAGAAAAGAGAAATGATGGAGCATAAGATCCTATCAATCTGTTGCTTCAGCAAGCTCTCACGCGACAGAGGAACGAAATGATGGAGAATTTTGCCCACATCCTTCAATGCCCGTCGATAGCATCAGGTGCATCTTCATCAAGTGGCCACTTTGGAGAAACCTCGTCATTCAAGGTACAAGTTAATTTTGATATTCCTGTATTTGAAGGACAGATAGATGCAGAAGCACTAGAAAAATGGTTAACTCCCCTAGAAGGTTATTTCTCTGTTCATAATTTTTTCGACAAAGAAAAGATCACCTTCGCACTCCTTAAAGCTCTCCCTCATGTCAAACATTGGTGGGAAACTTACTAGGAGCAAAGTTCCACAGAGGAGTCTGGAATATATGGGGCCGATCCGACTTGGGATTTTTTGGTGGATGCAAAAAAGGAACAATATTACCCTGTTGGCAACTAAGAGGACCAGTACATGAGATGGACCACACTATGAAAAGAGAGGGGCCAAGAAGTTTCGGAGCTCACAAATACCTTCCATACTTTGAGCACCAAGCTGGGTATCAAAGAATCTGAGTGACATTTGGTTCTGAAATACCGTGGGTCTCTACACAGATACATCTAGATTGAAATGGATTTTCTGGACATCTCATCACTCGATCCTGCTTATCAATATGTTGTTACAATTGAGCAGAAATTTAAGCACCAGAACAAATGGGAATTCGGGTCTGCAAATCCGCAACAACCAAATTATGACAAAGACGACCCTAACAAACAGTCTCCCGAAAACCATTCCAAGACATAGGAAAGGAAGGGTCACGGGAAGACAAGGAAGGGCACCGAAAAATGGTGTTATTTCCACAAAATCCCCTGGCACAACAGCAATGAATTTCGCTGAAAATAGTCATTGGTCGCCGAGATCAAAGACAAGGAGCTAAAGCCTGATTCATAATATGATTATGAAAATACTAGTAAAGGACAAATCATTGACGCAGACCCCACTCCTATTGTCGTGATCGCAACAATTCAACCAGAAGAACCAACAGATCCTGAAGAGGGGGAGCGCCTTTTTCATTCATAGATGTGGGTGAAGGGGACCCCGCTGCATTTTATTATTGATAGAGGAAGCCAGAAAAACCTCATCTTAGAAGAGGTCATCAAACAGTTAGGATTGTCGACAACACCACACCCGCAACCATACAACATTAGGTGGCTTCAGCAAGGACGAGATCTCCATGACAGCCAACAATGTCGATTTTCATATGGCATCCAACCCTTCAAGGATAAGGTATTATCTGATGTTTCTCCATTATATGTCTGTGATGTTCTCTTGGGCCAACCATATATGTGGAGACGCCATGTTGTTTATGAGTCTCGACCCCCTAGTGTCATTGTTACTATGGGGGTTATCTCTACAAAATACTAGAGGTAGTTACAACTATTGTTCCACCTAAAAAGTGTTGCAAGGTAGTATCTCATACTACAAAATTAGCTTCTTCACAATATATTCAAAAGGGGAACAAAAGGACACTTCAACCACTACAGCGTCGCCCCCCTGCACCTTCTATCCAACAGAAGCAGGTCGACAAGGTTGTAGAAAAGCATAAAGATTCCCTCTGTACAACTTCCTCTCATGTATCTCGACTTGTTGAACAACCTCATCTTCAATAGGTTCATGACAGACTTCCACAAAGTAAGCAGTGCGACGACTCCAGTAATACAAGTAGCTCACCAAGATGTAGATCCAGCAAATGCTTTTCCCTCTCCCCTGGGAACTAAACGCAATGGAGAACATTTATTCCTAAGGAGGGGGGATTGATATAGGTGGATCTCTATGGCCACCAACTTTTTCTAACTGGCTCAAAACAATTTTATGGCAATTTTGGCAATTTACTATTTTTAGCATGTTTTAACTTCTGGACCCATTTTGAGGGCCTAAACGAAGGTTTTTCATGATAAAGGTTCTCAATGATAGTCAAAGGCATGAGTGATCTTTCAAAATGAATCTCCTCGATGATACCTTTCCAACGAGTTATCATACACCTAAAATGAAGATCGTATGCAAAAGTTACGACCCCTGGAAGTTGATGTACTAACTTACCCAAACAGGGCCCACATGAATTTTTGCGCTTCATCTCCTAGGGTTAGGTTTTTGGATGTCTAGGGGTTTTGAAATTCCTTCTTATTATAAAAATTCCTTCAGAGCCTCATTTTAATCATCTCCTTGTGAATGCGAGTAGCCATCACATCTCTTCTCAGAGATAAGCTGCCACCATTCTAGTGAGTCATTCACTTTGTATTTTTATAGTCTCTGTAAATTTATTTTATTAATAGAAATTGTGTATTACTGTATCTCTGTGTTTATGGTTGCATATCTAATATATTTATGTTATATTATTGGATATACGCGATATCTTTGTGCATTTCTTTAGTATATCTCCGCTCTGATTTCGTGCCGAAAATAATATGAATCAGTGGTATCAGAGCAGGCTGCTCTTGATCATTTTTTCAGTGCATGTCCCCGATGAGGTTCAATTATAGAAAGTTGGGTCTTGAGCTTGTCTCTCTTGAAGAAAATCACTCTCGCAGACCCAATAAACCCTCAAAGGTGGAAGAAAAGAAAAATGATACAACAGATGATCCTATCAACCTACTTCTTGAACAAGCTCTCACGCGATAGAGGGACGAAATGATGGAAAATTTTTCCCACATCCTTCAACGCCTGCCGATAGCATCAGGCGCATCTTCATCAAGTGGAAACTTTGGAGGCTCCTCGCCATTGAAGGTACAAGTTAATTTTTATATTCCTGTATTTGAAGGACAGATAGATGCAGAAGCCCTAGAAAAATGGTCAACTCAGCTAGAAGGTTATTTCTCTGTTCAGAATTTTTCCGACAAAGAAAATATCACCTTCGCACTCCTTAAACCTCTCCCTCATGTCAAACATTGGTGGGAAACTTACTAGGGGAAAAGTTCCACAAAGGAGTCTGGAATATATGGGGCCGATCCCACTTGAGATTTTTTTGTGCATGTGGTAAAGGAACAATATTACCCTGTTGGAAACTATGAGGACCAGTACATGAGATGGACCACACTGTGGCAAGAGTGGGGCCAAGTAGTTTGGGAGTTCACCAATACCTTCCATACCTTGTGCACCAAGTTGGGTATCAAAGACTCGGAGTGAAATTTGGTTCTGAATACCATGGGGCTCTACATAGATACATCCAAACTGAAATGGATTTTTTGTACATCTCGTCACTCAGTGTTGCTTATCGATATGCTGTTGAAATTTAGCAGAAATTTAAGCACAAAAAAAAATGGGAATTTGGGTCTGCAAATCCACAACAACCAAAGTATGACAAAGACGGCCCTAACAAACAGTCTCCCAAAAACCAGTCCAAGACACAGGAAAAGAAGGGTCACATGAAGTCAAAGAAGGACATTGAAAAATGGTGTGATTTCCACAAAATCCCCTGGCACAACACCGATGAATGTCACTCAAAAACGTCATTGGTGGATGAGATCAAAGACAAGGAGCCAAACCCTGATTTAGAATCTGATTCTAAAAATACTGGTAAAGGACAAATCATTGACACACACCCCACTGCTATTGTCGTGACCGCAAGAGTTCAACCAGAAGAACCAACAGATCTTGAAGAGGGGAAACGTTGTTTTCATTCACAGATGTGGGTGAAGGGGACCCCCCTACATTTTATTGTTGATAGCAGAAGCCAAAAAAAAATCATCTCAGGAGAGGTCGTCAAATAGTTGGGATTGTCGAAAACACCACACCCTTAGCCATACAACATCGGGTGGCTTCGGCAAGGATGAGATCTCAGTGTCAGTCAACAGTTTCAATTTTCATACGGCATCCAACCCTTCAAAGGATGAGGTATTATGTGATGATTCCCCATTAGATGTCTATGATGTTCTCTTGGGCCAACCATATATGTGGAGACATTAAGCTGTTTATGAGTCTCGACCCCGTAGTGTCATTGTTACTTTGGGGGGTCATATCTATAGAATACTAGAGGTAGTTCCAATTATTGTTCCACCTGAAGAGTGTCGCAAGGTAGTATCTCATACTGTAAAATTCAGCTTCTTCACAATATGTTCAAAAGGGGAACAGAAGGACACTGCAACCACTATAGCCTCGCCCACTGCACCTTGAATCCAACAGAAGCAGGTCGACAAGGTTGCAGAAAAGAAAAAAAAATTCTTCTGCACACCTTCCTCTCATCTAGCTTGACTTCTTGAACAACCTCATCTTCAACAGGTTCATGACAGACTTCCACAAACTAAGCAGTGTGACGTCTCCAACAATACAAGCAACTTACCAAGATGCAGAGCGAGCAAATGCTTTTCCCTCTCCCCCAGGAACTCAACACAATGGAGACCATTTCTTCCTAATAAGGGAGGATTGATCTAGGTGGATCTCGGTGGCCACCCACCTTTTTCGACTGGCTCAAAATAGTTTTTTGGCAATTTTGGCAATTTACTATTTTTAGCAGTTTTAACTTCTGGGGCCATTTTGAGGGACTAAATGAAGTTTTTTCAAGATCAAGGTTCTAAATGATGGCTGAAGGCATGATTGGGCCCCCAAAATGAATCTCCTAGATGATACCTTTCCAATGAGCTATCATAAGCCTAAAACGGAGATCATATGCAAAAGTTACGACCCCAGGAAGTTGATGTACTAACTTACCCAAACGGGGCCCACATGACTTTTGGCGCTTCATCTCCTAGGGTTAGGTTTTTGGATGTTTAGGGGTTTTGCAGTTACTTATTATTGTAAAAAGGCCTTCAAAGCCTCATTTTAATCTTCTCCTTGCAAATGCGAGTAGCCATCACATCTCTTCTCAAAGATAAGCTGCCACCATTCTAGCGAGTCTTTCACTCTGCATTTTTACAGTCTCTGTACATTTATTTTATTAATAGAAATCATGCATTATTGTATCTCTGTGTTTATGGTTGCATCTCTGATATATTTCTATTATATTATTGGATATACACGATATCTCTGTGCATTTCTTTAGTATATCTCCGCTCTCATTTCGTGCAGAAAATAATCTGGATCAGTGGTATCAGAGAAGGCGTCTCTTGATTGTTTTCTTAGTAGCATGTCCCTGACGAGGTATGATTATAGCAAGTTGGGTATCGAGCTTGTCTCTCTTGAGGACAATCGCTCTCACACACCCAAGAAACCCTCAATGGCGGAAGACAAGAAAAACGACAGAGCAGATGATCCTATCAATTTGTTGCTTGAGCAATCTCTCATGCAACAGAGGGACGAAATGATGGAGAATTTTGTCCACATCCTTCAATGCCTGCCGATAGCATCAGGAACATATTCATCAAGTGGCCACTTTTGAGTCACCTCACCTTTCAAGGTACAAGTTAATTTTGATATTCATATATTTCAAGGATAGATAGATGCAAAATCCCTAGAAAAATGGTTAACTCTACTAGAAGGTTATTTCTCTGTTCAAATTTTTTCCGACAAAGAAAAGATCACCTTCGCACTCCTACAATCTCTCCCTCATGTCAAACATTGGTGGGAAACTTACTAGGAGCACACTTCCACAGAGGAGTCTTAAAAATATGGTTCTGATCCCACTTGGGATTTTTTTGTGGATGCGGTAAAGGAACAATATTACCCTATTGGCAACTATGAGGACCAGTACATGAGATGCACCACACTGCAACAAGAGAGGGACTAAGCGGTTCTAGAGTTCACCAATACCTTCCATACCTCGTGCACCAAGATGGGTATCAAAGAATCCAACCGACATTTGGTTCTGAAATACCGTGGGGCTCTACACAGATACATCCAGACTGAAATGGATTTTATGGACATCTCATCACTCGGCGTGGCTTATCGATATGTTGTTAAAATTGAGCAGAAATTTAAGAACCAAAACAAATGGGAATTCGACTCTGCAAATCCGCAACAGCCAAAGTATGACAAAGACAACCCTAACAAACAGTCTCCCGAAAACGAGTCCAAGAGACAGGAAAAGAAGGGTCACGAGAAGACAAAGAAGGACACTGGAAAATGGTTTGATTTCCACAAAATCCCCTGGCACAACACTGATGAATGTCGCTCAAAACAGTCATTGGTGGCCGAGATCAAAGACAAGGAGCCGAACCCTGATTCAGAATTTGATTATGAAAATACTGGTAAAGGACAAATCATTGACGCAGACCCCATTGCTATTGTCACGATCACAACAATTCAACCAGAAGAAGCAACAGATCCTGAAGAGGGGGAGCACCGTTTTAATTCACAGATGTGGGTGAAGAGGACCCCGCTACATTTTATTGTTGATAGCAGAAGCCAAAAAAAAGTCATCTCGGGAGAGGTCATCAAATAGTTTGGATTGTCGAAAACACCACACCCGTAGCCATACAACATCAGGTGGCTTCAGCAGGGATGAGATCTCCGTGTTAGTCAATAGTGTTGATTTCCATACGGCATCCAACCCTTCAAGGATGAGGTATTGTGTGATGTTTCTCCATTATATGTCTATGATGTTCTCTTGGGCCAACCATATATGTGGAGACGCTATGCTGTTTATGAGTCTCGACCCCGTAGTGTCATTGTTACTTTGGGGGGTCATATCTATAGAATACCAGAGGTAGTTCCAATTATTGTTCCACCTAAAAAGTGTCACAAGATAGTATCTCATACTGCAAAATTCAGCTTCTTCACAATATGTTCAAAAGGGGAACAAAAGGACATTGCAACCAATATAGCCTCGCCTACTGCACCTTCCATCCAACAGAAGTAGGTCGACAAGGTTCCAGAAAAGCACAACTATTCCTTCTACACACCTTCCTCTCATGTAGCTCGACTTGTTGAACAACCTCATCTTCAACAGGTTCATGACAAACTTCCACAAACTAAGCAGCGCGACGACTCCAACAATACAAGCAACTCACCAAGATGCAGATCTAGCAAATGCTTTTCCCTCTCCCCCAGGAACTCAATGCAATGGAGACAATTTATTCCTAAGGAGGGACGATTGATCCAGGTGGATCTCGGTGGCCACCCACTTTTTCTGACTAACTCAAAACAGTTTTATGGCAATTTTGGCAATTTACTATTTTTAGCAGGTTTTAACTTCTAGGGCCATTTTGAGGGCCTAAACAAAGGTTTTTCATGATATAGATTCTCAATGATAGTCAAAGTCATGAGTGAGATCTCAAAATGAATCTCCTCGATGATACCTTTCCAACGAGCTATCATACCCCTAAAGCGAAGATCGTATGCAAAAGTTACGACCCCTGGAAGTTGATGTACTAACTTACCCAAACAGGGCCCACAAGACTTTTGGCGCTTCATCTCCTAGGGTTAGGTTTTTGGATGTCTAGGGGTTTTGGCATTCCTTCTTATTGTAAAAATTCCTTTAGAGCCTCATTGTAATTATCTCCTTGCGAATGCGAGTAGTCGTCACATCTCTTCTCAGAGATAATCTGCCACCATTCTAGAGAGTCTTTCACTCTGTATTTTTACAGTCTCTGTACATTTCTTTTATTAATAGAAATTGTGTATTAATATATATCTGTGTTTATGGTTGCATATCTAATATATTTCTGTTATATTATTGGATATACGCGATATCTCTGTGCATTTATTTAGTATATCTCCGCTCTCATTTCGTGCCGAAAATAATCTGAATCAGTGGTATCAGAGCAGGATGGTCTTGATCATTTTTATAGTGCATGTCCTCGACGAGGTCCAATTATAGAAAGTTGGGTCTTGAGCTTGTCTCTCTTGAAGATAATCACTCTCACACACCCAGGAAACCTCAATGGAGGAAGAAAAGAAAAATAACGCAACAAACGATCCTATCAACCTGTTTCTTGAACAAGCTCTCACACGATAGACGGACGAAATGATGGAAAATTTTTCCCACATCCTTCAATGTCTGTCGATAGCATCAGGCGCATCTTCATCAAGTGGAAAATTTGGAGGCACCTCACCATTGAAGGTACAAGTTAATTTTGATATTCCTATATTTGAAGCACAAATAGATGCAGAAGCCCTAGAAAAATGGTTAACTTTGCTAGAAGGTTATTTCTCTGTTCAGAATTTTTTCGACAAAGAAAATATCACCTTCACACTCCTTAAAGCTCTCCCTCATGTCAAACATTGGTGGGAAACTTACTAGGATAAATGTTCCACAGAGGAGTCTAAAATATATGGGGCCGATCCCACTTAGGATTTTTTTGTGGATGTGGTAAAGGAACAATATTACCCTGTTGGCAACTATGAGGACAAGTACATGAGATGCACCACACTGTAGCAAGAGAGGGGCCAAGTAGTTTCGGAATTCACCAATACCTTCCATACCTTGTGCACCAAGATGGGTATCAAAGACTCTGACCGACATTTGGTTCTGAAATACCATGGGGCTCTACACAGATACATCTAGACTGAAATGGATTTTCTGGACATCTCATCACTCGATGCGGCTTATAGATATGTTGTTAAAATTGAGAATGAATTTAATAACCAGAACAAATGGGAATTCGGGTCTACAAATATGCAACAATCAAAGTATTACAAAGACGACCCTAACAAATAGTCTCCCGAAAACCAGTCCAAGACACAGGAAAAGAAGGGTCACGGGAAGACAAAGAAGGACGGTGGAAAATGGTGTGATTTCCACAAAATCCCCTGGCACAACACCGATGAATGTCTCTCAAAACAGTCATTGGTAGCCGAGATCAAAGACAAGGAGCTGAACCCTGATTTAGAATCTAATTCTGAAAATACTGGTAAAGGACAGATCATTGACGTAGACCACACTACTATTGTCGCGACCACAACAATTCAACCAGAAGAACCAACAGATCCTGAAGAGGGGGAGTGCCATTTTAATTCACAGATGTGGGTGAAGGGGACCCCGCTACATTTTATTGTTGATAATGGAAGCCAAAAAAAAATCATCTCAAGAGAGGTCGTTAAATAGTTGGGATCGTCTAAAACACCACTCCTGCAGCCATACAACATCGGGTGGCTTTGGCAAGGATGATATCTTCGTGTTAGTCAACAGTGTTGATTTTCATATGACATCCAACCCTTCAAGGATGAGGTATTATGTGATGTTTCCGCATTAGATGTCTATGATGTTCTCCTGGGCCAACCATATATGTGGAGACGTTATGCTATTTATGAGTCTCGACCCCGTAGTGTCACTGTTACTTTGGGGGGTCATATCCACAGAATACCAGAGGTAGTTGCAATTATTGTTCTACCTAAAAAGTATCGCAAGGTAGTATCTCATACTGCAAAATTCAACTTCTTCACAATCTATTCAAAAGGGGAACAAAAGGACACTGCAACCACTATAGCCTCACCCACTGCACCTTCAATCCAACAGAAGAAGGTCGACAAGGTTGCAGCAAAGCACAAATATTCCTTCTGCACACCTTCCTCTCATGTAGCTCTACTTGTTGAACAACCTCATCTTCAATAGGTTCATGACAAACTTCCACAAACTAAGCAGCGCGACATCTCCAACAATACAAGCAGCTCACCAAGATGCAGATCCAGCAAATGCTTTTCCCTCTCTCGCAGGAGCTCAACACAATGGAGACCATTTATTCCTAATAAGGGAGGATTGATCCAGGTGGATCTCGGTGGCCACCCACCTTTTTTGACTGGCTCAAAACAGTTTTCTGGCAATTCTGGCAATTTACTATTTTTAGTAGTTTTAACATCTGGGGCCATTTTGAGGGACTAAATGAATTTTTTTCAATATAGAGGTTCTCAATGATGGCTTAAGGAATAATTGAGCCCCCAAAATTAATCTCCTAGATGATACCTTTTCAACGCGCTATCATACGCCTAAAACTGAGATCATATGCAAAAGTTATGACCTCGGGAAGTTGATGTACTAACTTACCCAAACGGGGCCCACATGACTTTTAGCGCTTCATCTCCTAGTGTTAGGTTTTTGGATGTATAAGGGTTTTGGAATTCCTTATTATTGTAAAAAGGCCTTCAGAGCCTCATTGTAATAATCTCCTTACGAATGCAAGTAGCCATCACATCTCTTCTCAAAGATAAGCTGCCACCATTCTAGCGAGTCTTTCACTCTGTATTTTTACAGTCTTTGTACATTTATTTTATTAATAGAAATCATGTATTATTGTATCTCTATGTTTATGGTTGCATATTTGATATATTTTTGTTATATTATTGGATATACGCGATATCTCTGTGGATTTCTTTAGGATATCTCCGCTCTCATCTCGTGCTGAAAATAATCTGGATCAGTGGTATCAGCGTAGGCTACTCTTGATTGTTTTTTCAGTGCATGTCCTCAACGAGGTCTGATTATAGCAAGTTAGGTCTTGAGCTTGTCTCTCTTGAAGACAATCACTCTCGGACACCCAAGAAACCCTCAATGGTGGAAGAAAAGAAAAACAACGGAGTAGACGATCCTATCAATCTGTTGCTTGAGCAATCTCTCACGCGACAGAGTGATGAAATGATGGAGAATTTTTCCCACATCCTTCAAGGCCTACTGATAGCATCAGGAACATATTCATCAAGTGGCCACTTTGGAGGCGCTTCACCTTTCAAGGTACAAGTTAATTTTGATATTCCTATATTTGAAGGATAGATAGATGCAGAAGCCGTAGAAAAATGGTTAACTCTGCTAGAAGGTTATTTCTTTGTTCACAATTTTTTCGACAAATTAAAGATCACCTTCACACTCCTTAAATCTCCCCCTCATGTCAAACATTGGTGGGAAAATTACTGGGAGCAAAGTTCCACAGAGGAGTCTGGAATATATGGGGTCGATCCCACTTGGGATTTTTTTTGGATGTGGTAAAGGAACAATATTACCCTGTTGGCAACTATGAGGACCACTACATGAGATGGAGCACACTACGGCAAGAGAGGGGCCAATCAGTTCCATAGTTCACCAATACCTTGCATACCATGTGCACCAAGATGGGTATCAAAGACTCTGAGCGACATTTGGTTCTAAAATAACATGGAGATCTACACAGATACATCTAGACTGAAATGGATTTTTTAGACATCTCATCACTTAGTGCTGCTTATCGATATGCTATTAAAATTGAGAAGAAATTTAAGCACCCGAACAAACAAGAATTCGGGTCTGCAAATCTGAAACAACAAAAGTATGGAAAAGATATCCCTAACAAACAGTCTCCGAAAAACCAGTCCAAGACACAGGAAAAGAAGGGTCACGGGAAGACAAAGAAGGAGACCGAAAAATGGTGTGATTTCCACAAAATCCCTTGGCACAACACCGATGAATGTCTCTCAAAACAGTCATTGGTGGCTGAGATTAGAGACAAGGATATGAACCCTAATTCAAAATTTTATTATGAAAATACTGGTAAAGGACAGATCATTAATGCAGACCCCACTACTATTGTCGCGACCACAACAATTCAACCAAAAGAACAAACAGATCCTGAAGAGGGGGAGCACGTTTTTCATTCACAGATGTGGGTGAAGGGGACCCCACTGCATTTTATTGTAGATAGCGAAAGCCAGAAAAACCTCATCTCAACAGAGGTCGTCAAACTATTGGGATTGTCAACCACACCACACCCGCATCCATACAACATTGGGTGGCTTTGGCAAGGATGAGTTCTCTATGTCGGCCAACAATGTCGATTGTCATATGACATAAAACCCTTCAAGGATGAGGTATTATGTGATGTTGTCCCATTAGATGTCTGTGATGTTCTCTTGGGCCAACCAAATATGTGGAGACGCAATGTTGTTTATGAGTCTAGACCCTGTAGAGTCATTGTTACTTTGGGGGGCCATCTCTACAAAATACCAGAGGTAGTTCCAATTATTGTTCCACCTAAAAAGTGTCCCAAGGTAATATCTCATACTGCAAAATTAACCTTTTACATAATCTGCTCAAAAGGGGAACATAAGGACACTGCAACCACTACAGCCTCTCCCCTTGCACCTTCTATCCAACAAAAGTAGGTCGACAAGGTTGCAACAAAGCTCAAATATTCCTTCTACACACCTTCCTCTCATGTAGCTCGACTTGTTGAACAACCTCATCTTTAACAGGTTCATGACAGACTTCCACAAACTAAGTAGCGTGACGTCTCCAGCAATACAAGCAGCTCACCAAGATGTAGATCCAACAAATGCTTTTCCCTCTCCCCCGAGAACTCAACGCAATGGATATCATTGCTTCCTAAGGAGGGAGGATTGATCCAGGTGGATCTCGATGGCTACCCACCTTTTCCGACTGGATCAAAACAGTTTTCTGGCAATTTTGGCAATTTATTATTTTTAGTAGGTTTTAACTTCCAGGGCCATTTTGAGGGCCTAAATGAAGTTTTTTCCAGATAGAGGTTCTCAATGATAGTCAAAGGCATAATGGAGCCCCCAAAATGAATCTTTTCAATTATACCTTTCCAACGAGCTATCATACGCCTAAAACGAAGATCGTATGAAAAAGTTATGACCCCGGGAAGTTGATGTACTAACTTACCCAAACGGGGCCCACATGACTTTTGGCGCTTTATCTCCTAGAGTTAGGTTTTTTCATGTCTAGGGTTTTTGAAATTCCTTCTTATTGTAAAAATTCCTTCAGAGCCTCATTGTAATCATCTCCTTACGAATGCGAGTAGCCGACACATCTCTTCTCAGAGATAAGCTGCCACCATTCTAGCGAGTCTTTCACTCTATATTTTTATAGTCTCTGTACATTTCTTTTATTAATAGAAATCATGTATTACTGTATCTTTGTGTTTATGGTTGGATCTATGGTATATTTTTGTTATATTATTGGATATACACAATATCTCTGTGCATTGATTTAGTATATCTCCTCTCTCATTTTGTGCCAAAAATAATCCGGATCAGTGGTAACAACGTAGGCTGCTCTTGATTGTTTTTTCAGTGCATGTCCCCGACGAGGTCCGATTATAGAAAGTTGGGTCTTGAGCTTGTCTCCCCTAAAGACAATCGCTCTCTCACACCCAAGAAACCCTCAATGGAGGAAGAAAATAAAAATGATGGAGCAGATGATCATATCAATCTGTTGCTTGAGCAAGTTCTAACACGATAGAGGGACAAAATGATGCAGAATTTTTTCCACATCCTTCAATGTCTACCGATAGCATCAAGTGCATCTTCATCAAGTGGCCACTTTGGAGGCACCTCGTCTTTCAAGGTACAAGTTAATTTTGATATTCCTGTATTTGAAGGACAGATAGATGTTGAAGCCCTAGAAAAATGGTTAACTCTGCTAGAAGGTTATTTCTCTGTTCACAATTTTTTAGACAATTAAAAGATCACTTTCTCACTCCTTAAAGATGTCCCTCATGCCAAACATTGGTGGGAAAGTTACTGGGAGCAAAGTTCCACAGAGTAGTCTGGAATATATGGGGTCGATCCCGCTTGAGATTTTTTTGTGTATGTGGTAAAGGAACAATATTACCCTATTGGCAACTATGAGGACCAGTACATGAAATGGACCACACTACGGCAAGTGAGGGGCCAAGTAGTTATGGATTCCACCAATACATTCCATACCTTGAGCACCAAGATGGGTATCAAAGACTTCGAGCGACATTTGGTTCTGAAATACCATGGGGCTCTACACAGATACATCTAGACTGAAATGGATTTTCTGGACATCTCATCACTCAGTGTTGCTTATTGATATTCTGTTAAAATTAAGAACAAATTTAAGCACCAGAACAAGCAAGAATTCGGGTCTACAAATCCACAACAACCAAAGCATGAAAAAGACGGCCCTAATAAATAGTCTGTCGAAAACCAGTCCAAGACACAGGAAAAGAAGGGTCATGGGAAGACAAAGAAGGACACTAAAAATGGTGTGATTTCGGCAAAATCCCCTTGCACAACACCGACGAATGTCACTCAAAACAGTCATTGGTGGCTGAGATCAAAGACAAGGAGTCGATACCTGATTCTGAATCTGATTCTGAAAAATACTGGTAAAGGACAGATCATTGACACAGACCCCACTGCTATTGTTGTGACCGCAACAATTCAACCAGAAGAACCAACAAATCATGAAGAGGGGGAGAAAATTTTTCATTCACAAATGTGGGTGAAAGGGACCCCACTGCATTTTATTGTTGATAGCGGAAGCTAGAAAAACCTCATCTCAGCAGAGGTCGTCAAATAGTTGGGATTGTCGACAACACCACACCTACAACAATACAACATTGGGTGGCTTCGGCAAAAACAAGTTCTGCATGTCAGCCAACAATTTCGATTGTCATACGACATCCAACCCTTCAACGATGAGGGATTATGTGATGTTTCCCCATTAGAAGTCTTTGATGTTCTCTTAGGCCAACCATATATGTGGAGAAGCCATGTTGTTTATGAGTCTCGACCCCGTAGTGTTATTGTTACTCTGGTGGGTCATCTCTACAGAATAACAAAGGTAGTTCCAACTATTGTTCCACCTAAAAAGTGTTGCAAGATAATATCTCATACTGAAAAATTTAGCTTCTTCACAATATCTTCAAAAGGGGAACAAAAGGACACTGCAACCACTATAGCTTCACTGCCTGCACCTTCTATCCAACAAGAGCAGGTCCACAAGGTTTCTGCAAAGCACAAAGATTCCTTCTGCACACCTTCCTCTCATGTATCTTGACTTGTTGAAAATCCTCATCTTCAACAGGTTCATGACAGACTTCCACAAACTAAGCAATGTGACATCTCCAGCAATACAAGTAGCTCACCAAGTTGCAGATCCAGCAAATGTTTTTCCCTCTCCCCCAGGAACTCATCGAAATGGAGAAAATTTATTCGTAAGGAGGGAGGATTGATCTAGGTGAATCTCAGTGTTGAACCACCTTTTCCGACTGGCTCAAAACAGTGTTCTGGCAATTTTGGCAATTTACTATTTTTAGCAGGTTTTAACTTACGGGGCCATTTTGAGGGCCTAAATGAAGGTTTTTCGATATATCAATTCTTAAAGATACCCCAAGTCATTATTGATCCCTCAAAATGAATCTCCTCGACGATACCTTTCAAACGAGCTATAATACTCCTAAAACGGAGATCGTATACAAAAGTTACGACCCCGGGAAGTTGATGTATTAACTTACCCAAACGGGGTCCACATGACTTTTGGCGCTTCATCTCCTAGGGTTAGGTTTTTGGATGTCTATGGTTTTTGGAATTCCTTATTATTGTAAAAAGGTCTTAAGAGCCTCATTATAATCATCTCCTGGCGAATGCGAGTAGCCGTCACATATCTTCTCAGAGATAAGCTACCACCATTCTAGCGAGTCTTTCACTTTGTATTTTTACAATCTCTGTACATTTATTTTATTAATAGAAATCGTGTATTAATGTATTTGTGTGTTTATGGTTTCATGTATTATAAATTTCTATTATATTATTGGATATATGCGATATCTCTGTGCATTTCTTTAGTATATCTCTGCTCTCATTTCGTGTCGAAAATAATCTGGATCAGTGGTATCAGTGCAGGCTGCTCTTGATTGTTTTTTTAGTGCATGTCCCCAACAAGGTCTGATTATAGAAATTGGGTCTCGAGCTTGTCTCTCTTGAAGAAAATCTCTCTCGCACACCCAAGACACCCTCAATGGCGGAAGAAAAGAAAAACGACGGATCAGATGATCCTATCAATCTGTTGCTTGAGCAAGCTCTCACGCGACAGAGGGACAAAATGATGGAGAATTTTGCCCACATCCTTCAATGCCTACCGATAGCATCAGGCGCATATTCATGAAGTGGCCACTTTGGAGGCACCTCTCCGTTCAAGGTACAAGTTAATTTTGATATTCATGTATTTGAAGGAAAAATAGATGCAAAAGCCCTAGAAAAATGGTTAACTCTGCTAGAAGGTTATTTCTCTGTTCAGAATTTTTTCGACAAAGAAAAGATCACCTTCGCACTCCTTAAATCTCTCTCTCATGTCAAACATTGGTGGGAAACTTACTGGGAGCAAAGTTCCACATAGGAGTCTGGAATATATGGTGTCGATCCCACGTGGGATTTTTTTGTGGATGTGGTAAAGGAACAATAGTACCCTGTTAGCAACTATGAGCACCACTACATGAGATGGACCACACTGTGACAATAGAGGGGCCAAGCAGTTTTGTAGTTCACCAATACCTTCCATACCTTGTGCACCAAACTGGGTATCAAAGACTCTGAGCGACATTTGGTTCTGAAATACGGTGGATCTCTACACATATACATCTAGACTGAAATGGATTTTTTGGACATCTCATCACTCGGTGTTGCTTATCGATATGTTGTTAAAATTGAGCAGAAATTTAAGCACCAGAACAAACGGGAATTTGGGTCTGCAAATCCGCAACAACCAAAGTATGATAAAGACGGCCCTAACAAATAGTCTCCTGAAAACTAGTCCAAGACACATGAAAAGAAGGGTCACAGGAAGACAAAGAAGGAGACCGAAAAATGGTGTGATTTCCACAAAAGCCCCTTGCACAACACCGATGAATGTCGCTCAAAATAGTCATTGGTGGCTGAGATGAAATACAAGGAGCCGAACCTTGAATCAGAATCAGATTCTGAAAATACTGGTAAAGGACAGATCATTGACACAGACCCCACTACTATTGTCGCGACCACAACAATTCAACCAGAAGTATCAACAGATCCTGAAGAGGGGGAGCACCTTTTTCATTCATAGATGTGGGTGAAGAGGACCCCGCTGCATTTTATTATTGATAGTGGAAGCCAGATAAACCTCATCTCATCAGAGGTCGTCAAACAGTTGGGATTGTCGACAACACCACATTCGCATCCATATAACATCGAGTGGCTTCGGCAAGGACGAGTTCTCCGTGTCATCCAACAGTGTCGATTGTCATCCGACATCCAACCCTTCAAGGATGAGGTATTATGTGATGTTTCCCCATTAGATGTCTATGATGCTCTCTTGGGCCAACCATATATGTGGAGACACCATGTTGTTTATGAGTCTCAACCCCATAGTGTCATTGTTACTTTTGGGGGGAATCTCTACAGAATACCATAGGTAGTTCCAACTATTGTTCCACCTAAAAAGTGTCACAAGGTAGTATCTCATAGTGCAAAATTTATCTTCTTCACAATCTGTTCAAAAGGGGAACAAAAGGACACTGCAACCACTACCCCCTCGCCCCCTGCACCTTCTATCCAACATAAGCAGGTGAACAAGGTTGTAGCAAAGCACAAATATTCCTTCTGTACACCTTCCTCTCATGTAGCTCGACTTGTTAAATAGCCTCATCTTTAACAGGTTCATGACAAACTTCCACAAACTAAGAAACGCGATGTCTCCAACAATACAAGCAGCTCACCAAGATGCAGATCTAACAAACGCTTTTCCCTCTCCCCCGGCAACTCAATGCAATGGATACCATTGCTTCCTAAGGAGGGAGGATTGATCCAGGTGGATCTCGGTGGCCACCCACCTTTTTCGACTGGCTCAAAACAGTTTTCTGGCAATTTTGGCAATTTACTATTTTTAGAAGGTTTTAACTTTCGGGGCCATTTTGAGGGCCTAAATGAAGGTTTTTCTAGATCGAGGTTCTCAAATATAGACAAAGGTATTATTGAGCCACCAAAATGAATCTCCTCGATGATACCTTTCCAACAAGATAGCATACGCCTAAAATGGAGATTGTATGCAAAAGTTACGACCCCGAGAAGTTGATGTACTAACTTACCCAAATAGGGCCCACATGACTTTTGGTGCTTCATCTCCTAGAGTTAGGTTTTTGGATGTCTAGGATTTTTGGCATTCCTTCTTATTGTAAAAAGGCCTTCATAGCCTCATGGTAATCATCTCCTTGCGAATGCGAGTAGCCGTCACATCTCTTCTTAGAGATAAGCTGCCACCATTCTAGCAAGTCTTTCACTCTGTATCTTTACAGTCTCTGTACATTTCTTTTATTAATAGAAATCGTGTATTACTATATCTCTGTGTTTATGGTTGCATCTCTGATATATTTTTGTTATATTATTGGATATACGTGATATCTCTGTGCATTTATTTAGTATATCTCCACTCTCATTTCATGCCGAAAATAATCTGGATCATGAGGAGACTGTAGCAGGAGAAGTTGTTGATAAATATGAAAAAATCCACTTTAATGAAGACAAAAATCATTTACTTTGGTTTTGTGATCTCTTCAAATGAACTGAAGATGGATCCAAAAAAGGTGAAAGCAATCAAGGAATGGTCGTCACGAAGAAGCATGTTTGTGGTAAGAAGCTTCCATGGATTAACAAGTTTTTATAGGAAGTTCATCAGAGGTTTCAGTGGAATTTGTGTGCCAATGATGGATACAGTGAAGAAGAAGTAGAAGTATTTTAAATGGACAGAGGAGGTCGAGAGGAGCTTCAATATACTGAAGGAGAAGGTAACAAAACGACCAATTATGGTCGTGCCAAATTTTGAAAAGACATTTCAAGTGAGATGCGATGCAAGTGGAGTTGCAATTGGAGCAGTCTTGAGCCAGAATAATAGGCATGTTGCCTATTTTAGTGAAAAGTTGAATGAGACTAAGAGAAAATACTCCACATATGACAAGGAGTTTTATGCCATAATTCAAGCCCTGAAGAAGTGGATACACTACCTTATCCCACAGGAATTTGTCTTGTATAGTGATAACCAAGCCTTAAAATTCATAACCAGACAGGGAAAATTGAATTAGAAGCATGCAAAGTGGATTGAGTTTATGCAGAATTTTACTTTTGTCATCAAACATATTATTGGGAATGCTAACAAAGTTGTTGATACATTGAGCATGAGATGTTTGATTCTGCAGAAATTTCAAGTAAGGACTTTGGGGTTTGAACAAAAGTTTGGGAAATTTATTGAGGAGTCTAGTCACTGAGCACCATAATCAGTGGGATCAAATTATGCCAAAAGAAGAATTTTCATACAAGGAATTGCCAAACAGAAGCACTGGAAAGACCCCATTCCATATATTGAATGGAATGCAACCCAGGAGAGTATCCAAGTTAAGAGACTTGGGACAGAGTGAGATCAGAAGCGTTGGAGCGGAAGATTTTGCTACAGAAATGCAGAAGCTCCATATCTAGATCATAGGACAATTACAGAGCTCTAGCCAAGAGTATAAGCGCAGAGATGATCAACATCGTAGAGAACTTCAATTTGACATGGGAGATCAGGTTCTGGCACATCTCGGGAAAGAAAGGTTCCCTAGGGGAATGTATAACAAGTTAAAAATGAAGAAGATAGGGCCATGTAAGATATTAAGGAAGTTTGATGCAAACTCCTATGAGATTGCGCTGCCAAATGATGTGGGCATATCACCCATATTCAACATTTCAGACCTGTATCCTTACTGGAAAGATGATGCAAAGGGATCAAAAGATCAAGATAAGATTCAGTGGGAGAAACAAATGCCTATAGTAGAAAAACCACAGATGGAGAACATCGTTGATCAAGGAATTGGCAAAAAGAACAGGAGGAAGACCTATTTTGAATATCTGGTCAAGTGGAAGGGACACCCAATAGAAGATGCCAATTGGGGAAATGAAGTTGATATCTAGAGGCATGGAAGGTCAGTGGAAGAGCTCATGAATAGGATTCCATGAATTATTGTCCAGGGGGAGTATGATGCAGGAGCATCATCAATGAGCACATGTGGTAGGAAAGCTCAATGCTCAAGAATCATTTCAGAATCTCAAACGCTGGGAGTTACTGCGAATAATTCAGAGATGATTGAAAAAATGGAAGAAGATCAAACACTTGGGAGCGAATGATCATGAGCGATCAAGGAGTTTCACTTTGAGTCTTCAATGTAGCTAAACTTAAGTAGCAGTTAGGTTTTAATTTTTGAGGTAGATGAGTAGTCAGGGGGAACCCTAAGGACCCTCGAAGTTAAATAGAAGTTTTGTATGCCCAAATGAGGTTGTCGCGAGTTAGTAGGAATTTTTCTGAGTTTTAATTTATTTTTTTGATATTATTTGTATTCATTTACTTTTGAATGAATATGAAAGAGGAAAATTAATTCAAATGCATACTACTTTTACTGTTTGCAATTCTCTGTTATTGAGTTTTCATAAATGAATGAATTTCGTTATGAATGGATGAAACAGTGAATGTTAGTGTAAGCTTCAATTGTTTCTCTTTTGTTAAGTGAGTGCAAGGTGTGCATATCAAACACATGGAGTGTGTTGACATAATCTGTTTCGATCCCGAATCTCGGGAGAGATAGATCAAAACTTTCCCTTTGCAAGGAGTGCAAAGAGACTGCTGCAAGGCGTACAGAGTCACCCACAAGAACCAAGTCTTGCATAAGAATCTACTACAAAGAGTGCACAGATCCAAAGTCCGGCTAACTGACGAAGGGACTCCATAAGAGTCAAAGGAGTGAAAGGTGAAATCTCTACTGGATTTGAGCAATTAGATCTAGAAAGATCTGGACCCTCGATCTAGCACCATTGCGACCTCGGATATCGAGAGAACGAAGGTAAGGAGACTCCCAAAGTCGTGAAACACGAAATTCCGACTTGATCACAGCCGTTGATCAAAGGAAGGGTTTAGACCGTCGATTCGAGGCCGTCACAAAATCGGGAATCAGGAGAAGGGAGGTGTGTAGTCTTAAAGCTACCCGAAACGTGAAATCCTAAAACATGAAGGAGAAAGCAGGACCATTAGATCACATGAGTTGTGGATCGTTGATCTGATGTGAGTGGGGCCCATATTTCATATTTCTAGAAATCAGGGATCGGGAGAGCAGACGTGCACCAATCTCCAAAGTCGCGCAACATGAAATCATGACTTGATCGTAGCCTTCGATCGAAGGAAGATCGTGGGCCGTATATATAATCATATCGGGAGTTCGCGATACGAGAAATCCTGACGTGTTTGAGAGTTGAGCCCCCAGGTCATGATCGAAGGTCACATTGAGGGAAGATAAGGGAGGAGATAGTACACGCTAAACTCCCATCGAGGTTTCAAAGGTTGGGAGAATCGAGGTGATTCACATGAAAAGACCCGACACGCAAAATCGTGAAACACATTTTGGGATAGGCTCGTGGTCACAACCAGTGGTCACATGAGAGAAGCTTGGGCTTGTTGCTTGTTCGCACGAAGAAGTTTCGTGAAAAGAACCTATGGATATTTCTTGAATATTCCAGCAGGGAATCGAAGAGCTGCTCCAACTCGGAGATTGAGAATATCTAGAGACCGGGAGGTCAGTGGAACCTGCTAAGGTAGGGGCACTACATCACTTTTAAAGTCGATTCCTGCTAGCTCAATTGGTTAAGGTGTGGTTTTTTTTCTAGGAAACCCAAATTCAATACCCTTATGGTGTGTTTAGTCGTGAGGAGACACCCAAAAATTCGTCAATGTTAATGGTTGGTGTGGCCAGGGATGGGTGTGATCCCCATGTGATTTGAACAGCTTAGATGCCCCTCGGTTGTGTTTTCTTAGCCAAAAGTTGAAATTTGTGTCCCTCAAGTGAAGGAAATTTCTAACAAACAAACAAAAAATTGATTTCAAAAAGAGAAAAGAAAAAACAAAAGGGGGAAAGGGAAATACGTTACCAAGTTAACTATATTTTAAATTTTCTCTTCCCAATGTCTTTTGGAAGAGTGTCACTTGACTTCAACAAAACATGGATGTTAACATTCATGATACTTCCTCCAAAGACTGCAAGACTCCCTGCAAACTCATAAAAAATGTGATAGTTGTAATTCATTAAAGCATAATACTTTTAAGAGTCCTACTCTATGGCATTCTTACAATCTCTTTATTAATATGACATCCATTTTGATAATTCTTGAAATTCCAAAAATTCAATCCATAAAACTATACTGAATATGTCAAAGGAAATACATTCTGGGAGTACACAAAAAATATGAATATGACAACCATAGTAAAAAAATATGAAATCTTCAACATTTGTATCCAAGAAAACGTTGTTCAAGAATGTCATGGACTAATCAAGATGAAAGTGAGAAGTCCATGATTCTAAAATGAAAAATTGAGGATGAAATTAAATAAATGTCTATCTTTATAAATAAATAATCCTAAACAACTTCAAATTGTGAGAAATAGACCTTCCTGTATTGAAAATTCATGAAGACACAACAAGAAAACATTTTAACTAAACGACATAAAACACTACCACAAAGACACCTTTAATTAGAATATCAACAATACCACAAAGACACCTTTAATTTGAAGATCACCAAAAAATAGAGATGTGAAATGAAATATATTTTTGAAAATCAAGAGAATATTATCAACACCAAAGCCATGTTCCAACTATGTAACTCCTCGAAAAATAAAGTTTAAAGATTGAAATTAATTTTACTACCAAAATATTCCTAATAATACTTTTAGTTATCCAATTATGTTGTTTTTTGAATTCTCAAATCATGGTGGTTATTTCATAAATATGTTTGTTCTAAAATTTTCAACATTATTTCCCTCTAATATGTTGGGTATTAGGAAACCTATGTATGCAATATGCTTATGTGACCAAAAACAACTTATCTATATCATTGTTAATTTGATATCTCATTTGTATGTGTAAGGGATTATAATTCACCTCTCATTATATAAGAAATTTGATGTCCTTTTACAACATTATTATTAAAAATTATGAAAAAAATTATTAGATTGAAAATCATGAAAAAGCCCTAAAGTAAATAAGCAAGATAGAAATATAGAAATATTTGGAGTTAATTAAGGGTCATTCTCATTACCTATAAATATCATTAAATTAAGGTCATTCTTATTAGATCTAGATATCATTAGATTAAAAAAATCTTCATGTAATTTGCTATATCATGAATTTCAAATTTATTTCCTTATTTGAGTTAAGTAAGGGTCATTCTCATTACATATAAATCTCATTAGATTAAGGTCATTATCATTAAATATAAATATCATTAGATTAATAAGGATTTATATAATTTGCTACAATATCCCTTTCAAATTTATTTTTTTGGTCGATTATGTAGATGATAAAAAAATCAAATTCTATAACAAATAGACTATTATTTATTTTGAAAATCAAAGAAATTTGAATGGTTATCTGAGCATCTTGGATAGATATTTTTTCTATAAATATAATAACATCCTTATCTACATTTAAAATTTTTATTTTATTTTAATAAAATTAATTTTACATCAAACATATCAAACTTAATTAATATATAACATATAACTTAATTAATATATAACCTATATGTTTTTATTAACCAATTTTTTTTCCCAATATCAAATATCATTCACCTTGATAAGATCCACAATAACAAAACTTCCAATTTTCATAAAAAAAAAAAAAAATCCTTTCCCTACATTATATATTACATATTAAATTCAAACGACTAGACTAAGAAATGAAAATGTTTTCACATACTAATCAAACTTGCCAATTGTTGCAAGTTGTCCTTAATATGCCATCTTGAAAACAGTTATATAATTATATAATATATCCCTACGCTACCTTGTATGAGATTACATAATTATATTTTATTTTAATCATAAACTTGATCTAGAAGATGAGTATTAAAAGTATAACCTTTCTAAAATTTAGATTTCACCAAAAGATCCAATAAAAAAATAAATAATATTCAAGGAAAATTTAGCAAAAATATCTAAACTTGTCAAAGTGAGCGACTATCTCATATTCAAATCAGTTGAAATTGTCAAAATGATCCAACTTGTGAAAGTGATCCAATGTGATCCAATTGTCAAAATGGACAATTGAAATCAGTTGAAATTGCCAAAGTGACCAACTATCTCATATTCAAATTTTATATCATAAATATGAGAATAGCCTTCAGACATGATTAAACCGCATGTATACTATTCATAGCTGGGGACAAAAGAATTTTGATCCAAATTCATTCATTCATTGTGATCCAAATTCTCACACATCACCCTGGAACTATTCATTAGAGCTTGCTTATACTCTGTGACGTAAGATTACAGCCGCCTTCTCGAACATGTCTGGTTTCGACGGAAGAGAGATGGTGGGGCGGCTGGGGCCACTGTCATTGAAGACCGGTCTGTGCATTTGATAGCTTGATTTGAAATTCCTCAGATTGTGTGTTAGTCATCCAGAAATTAATATCTGTCTGGACCACTGGTATTAGATTTTGTTCATAAATACTACTCCAATATTGACATAAGAGCAACTCTCATATAGCTTTGTCTGAGCAGCCTGCATCTCGGATAAGACGCTGGTAAGATTTTCTGTTTTACTGAAATCAGATTTAGGGCTTATGTCGAAACCAGCAATATTGTATTGCGAACGCCATGATTATTCCAATTAAATTTCTGTGTGAATATGTATTACAGGTTTCAAATCTAAGCATAGTTGCTAAAGGAAGCGATGAAGAACAACTACATGGGTTTACACACCATTATGTGT
>SNQJ01S0044016.1:1743-13953 GCA_010110895.2 Picea sitchensis
AGGAAGGCACTTGATCCATAGAACACTAAGTGCATTTTTGTTGGATACCCCAACAGTATGAAGGGATATCGGCTTATTGATCTTTCCTCAGACTGACTCATCATTGAGCATAGTGTCTAATTCAAGGAAAGTGTCTCGCATGTACCTCAGTAGTCGCATGCAAACATCTTCACTCTTCCACCTATCCAAGATGATGAGAATGCACATGTTGACTCTTCTTCAGACGAGATTTCTGATTTAGAGGACTCAGATGATTCAGATTCAGAGTCAGTATAGTCAAATGCAGAGTCAAAGCATCTAGATGCAGTTGCAGAGCCAAAGCAGAGGCCCAAGTGAGCATAGACTACTCTTCAAGATGCAGGGGATCTCGTTGGTGATCCAACCGATACTAGGAGGACTGAATATGATTTCAAGGAGCCTCCTATTGCACTCATTTCCACTGAACCATTGCCTTCCAGGCATCTTTTCTTGGTTCAGTCTTCAGATCCATAGTCTTATGGCGAGGCTGCTGGAAATCCCTTTTGGGAATCCGCCATGGAGGAGGAGTACGACTCCCTCCTCGAGAACCAGACTTGGGATCGGGTTCCCCTTCCTTCTGGGAGGAAACTTGTCAGATGAAGATGGGTCTACAGGACCAAGAGCACAGCGGATGGATAGACCAATAGATAGAAAGCCAGGATTGTAACCAAAGGCTTTCAGCAGGTTCATGGTATTGACTGTGATGAGACCTTCGCTCCAGTAGCAAAGCTCCAAGGACATGGTATGCCAAGATGGACTCCTACCTGTTGTCACAAAACTTTGTACGTTGTAAATCAGACCCGAATGTATATATGCTCAGGACGAATGATTCACTTCTACTTTTAGTTTTGTATGTCGATGATTTGTTGATCACCGGTTGCTCAACTTCAGTGATAGCTGCAGTCAAGAGGATTCTTCATGAAAGGTTTTTAATGACGAACATGAGTCCGCTGCACTTCTTCCTTGGACTTGAGATCAGTTAGGATGCATCATGCATAAAACTGTCTCAAGCCAAGTATAGAGGAGATCTCCTTGAGAGATTTCACATGACAGACTGCAAGTCTGCTCCGACTCCTTTCCTATCAGGAGTCAAATTTGAGGATGGAAGGGAGACTCCATTGGTTGAGAGCACACTATACAGACAGCTAGTGGGGAGCTTGTTGTATCTCACACACTCCAGACCAGACCTCTCATATGCAGTTGGCGTAGTTTCCAGGTTCATGCAGAAGTCGCATGAGCTACATTGGAAAGATGCAAAGCATATCTTTCAATATGTACAGGGCACCATCACCTTTGGGATTCATTATGCAACAAACTCTACATTATATCTCATTGGTTTTACTGATTCTGACTGGGCTGGCGATAACATTGATCGCAAGTCCACATCTGGTTACTCACTCAGTCTTGGTTCTGGGCCTATATGTTGGTCGAGAAAGAGGCAAGTTATCGTTACTCTATCTTCAGCCGAGGTAGAGTATAGAGGGGTAGTTAACATAACCATTCAGGCTATGTGACTACAACATTTTCTCATTAAGTTGGGCATTCAGTTTCATCGATCGATCGTCATCTGATGTGACAACCAGATTACTCTAAAGTTCTGCAGAGATCCAGTTCATAGGCAGCAGATGAAGCACATCAAGATCAACATGCACTACATCTGGGACTTAGTACATGACAGGATCATCGAATTACAATTTTTTCCTTCAGCAGAATAGACGACAGATATTTTCACCAAGACCTTCACTGAGTAGAAATTCCATTCTCTATGAGGTCGTCTTAGAGTGAAGGACACAGTTGCCTAGAAAATGTAGTTCTTCTTTTTTTGCATACATTGTACCTTGAGGGGGGTATTTTCCCATGAGGTTTTCCCTCTTTCCTCACTTTATTTTCAGTGTATCTTTTGTACTTGGGTACCTAACATGGCCTCATTGCCAGGACCCAATCTTTATTTTCACCATAGTGATGTTTAGGGGGGGTGTTGGAGTTACTTCACACACACTTAGGATTTCTTTTTTCTAAGGTTTTTATTTGTTTATTAGTCATAATTAGTCATTATCCAGTTTCCTATATTTTAGGAGAGAATAGTCCACCTGCAGAATATTCTCTTTCAGTTCACACTTCATTTTGACTAGTTGAGTTGAGTTTAGATATTGCATTGGGATCATCACCATGCTAATTTGACCTTGCTTTGGTATCATCACTAAAGTGGCGCATTAGCCTTGATTCCTTGAGTTAACTCCTCACTACTTTATGTTCAGTCAGTTAACTGAAGACTAGTTGACTAGTTAACTCAACTAGGTAGCAGTTCACTCTCGTAACTACCTAAGAGACTAGAATAGGTGGTAGTTCACTCCCTTAATTGTTGGTGTGTGTCCATATCACTCTATACCACCACTATGGCGACTTGGTTCACCTCAATTCGAACTCATTGAGTTATACAGAGTATATCATGTGTAAATTATTCATTATTCACAACGGTTAATGAGAATTCTTTCCATTCTTTCTCTCCTTCTTCTTCTTTTTCCAATTGTCTCTGCAAATGTGTGTATCATTGCTTATCTAGATCTATTCTGTGCAGGTCAACACATTTACAGATTCTTAGTTGGTTTTGAAGATCATGGGACTCCTTGCCATAAGAACGATAATGCATGATATACTAACTTAATGTATTACATTAATATAATACATAATAATAATGTATAAATGTAATGTATAAATTAAAGTATTAATTTACTTTTGTATATAATGTAAAGTATTAATTAATTAATACACTAGCATAATATTAATTAATTGATTTCCACATTATTAATACACACACACAAAAAAAGCTATACATTAGCAATACACTAAATAGATTAAATGCATTAATAAATATAAATACACTAATATATTAATGTATATCTTGGAATTGATATTTAGCACAAGCTCAATTGGAATTATAGCATTGAGAAAAGGATTATTGGGGGTTGGAAAGCTTATTATGGGCTTGAAAACAATTGTAAATCAGTTGATCTTTGGAGTTGGGATAAGAACAAACTCCTCTTTGAGACTCTTGTTACACCTGTTATTCTTTATGGATGTGAAGCTTGGGGTTGTAGTATCTCTCATGAATCCCGGAGAAATATAGAGAAAATAGAAAAGAATTTTATAACCTATAATCTCAAAATTAAAGGAAATACGCCCTATCCCATCCTCCTTGTAGAAACAAGCCTCTCCCCCATTGAGAGCATGGCTATGACTAGATACCTAATGTATAAGAACAAGTNAAGGAAATATGCCATTTCCCATCCTCCTTGTAGAAACAAGCCTCTCCCCCATTGAGAGCATGGCTATGACTAGATACCTAATGTATAAGAACAAGTTAAACAACATGGAAGACAAGAGGCTACCTAAAATTGCTTCAAAATCATGTCATAACCACCATCAACTCAAGAAAGGATGGGATAAAGACGCCCGATCTTGGCTAAACTATTGGGGAATCATGGAAGAATCCATTTTGCAGAATAAAGATACTATTAAAAAAAATGTCAAATCAAAATTTAAGGAAAAAATGTGGTCTGATAAAGAGTTAGAGGAAAAAAGAAAATTAAGGTATTATAAAGATGTAATCAACCCTAATCTAGAAGATCAAAATTATCTATCTCTTTTTCCAAGTGTAATGAAAAAAATAAGCATTTCTAAGATAAGAACAAATGCTCCATAGTGAAACTAGGCGTTGGTCAATTCCTAAAACGCCACGGGATGAAAGAGTGTGTCACCTTGTGACACTAAGAAGGTTGAAGATGAAAATCACTTTCTCTTAGAGTGTCCAGGCTATACCCATATTAGATATCATTTTCAAAATATTGATCACACTACCAACCTTCCTAACCTCTTAACTCAACAAAAGTATGACGATCTTGGAAAGCTTCTCTTAATCCTTTTCGAGCACAGAAACAAAATTCTAAAGAATCACAAGTAATCACTTACCCTCTTAAGGTATGATAGACCAATTAGGTCTTAGTGGATGTTAATCATCATCATCATCATATTAGAATACTAATACATTAATAAAGTATTACATTAACAATTAACAATACATTAATAAAATAATACATTAATGTAATACATTAGCAATACTTTATTAATGTAATACATTAATAAAGTATTACCTTAACAATACATTATTACATTACTATAATTTATAATTTAAGTATTAATACATTAATGTATAGTGTAACATATTAAAGTATTAATGCATTAATAGTGTAATGTATTAATTAATAATACATTAAATAAATTATTAATTAATACATTGCTAAAGTACTAAAGTATTAATAGACTAATAACATTAATGTATATTGTATTGTATTAATTTAATTAATTAATACAATTTTAATTAATACATTATTAAAGTATAAATATATTAAAACATTAATAAAGTATTAATACATTATTACATTAATGTATAATGTAACGTATTAAATAAGTGATACATTAATGTATAATATAAAGTATTTTAATTAATATATTTATACATTATTAATTAATACATTGCGAAAGTATAAATAAAATAAATAAATAGATTATGAAAGTATCAATACTTTAATAAATACAATATTAAAGTAGTAATACATTAATAATGCATTATTAAAGTATTGATACATTAATAGATTAATTGACAATGGTCGTGGTTCACTATGGTTTACGATGACCATTGTTTCTTATGGTTGACCATGATAATGACCATGACCATGGTTAATTTTGGTAGACCTTGGTTGACTTTGGGAAGAAAATGTTGACTATGGTTGACATGGCTAATTATGGTTGACCACGACCTTGCTTGACCATGACCATCGATCCTTATGGTTGACCGTGACTATGGTTAATTGTGGTTAACCTTTGATTACCATGATCATAGTTCATTATGGTTGACCATGGCCATAGATAACTTCCATAGTCCTTCGCCATGGTTAAATTTCGTAGACCTTGACTATGGTTGACCTTGGTTGACCATGACCATGATTGACTGTGGTTGACCATGGTTGACAATGGTTAACTATGTTTTGACAGTTTTTGTCCATAGGTGACCATGGCTAGCCATGGCCATGGTTGACCAAGACTATGGATGGCATTGAGAATGTGACATTTGGAATTGTTTGTCACATTATGACAACATAACATTTTCATAACATTGTGACAACGAGGCTATGTTCATGACATTGTGATGACGAGGCTATGTTCATCAGATTGATACAATGTGGTTATTTTCATGACATTGCGATGGAGGGGCTAGGTTTGAGACATTGCAACGACATGACATGTGTGTCACATTATGATGAAAATATATTTGTGCCACATTAGACGACGGGGCTATGTTCATCGCATTGCAACAATAAGATATTGTTTGTCACATATTGGTGACAATGGAGATATTGTGACGACAAGGATATGTTCATCCCATTGGGATGAGAGAACATTTAAATAAAAAGTGGTTATGTAATGAACATAAATGTCATATGTTCATGGTATGTCATATGACTATGTGATGAACATAAATTTCATATGTTCATGAAATTGCGACGATGAGGAAATGTTCATGACATTGCGACGATGAGGCTATGTTTTTCACATTGTGAGAATAGGGTTGTTTTCATCACATTGCAATGGAGGGGCTAAGTTTTTCACATTGAGACAAAAATATATTTGCAACACATTATGATGACGAGATATTTGCGTCACCTTGCGATGAAGGCACTATGTTAATCATATTGCAATGACATGATATTGTTTGTCACATATTGACAATGATGGGGCTATTGTGAAGATGGCGCTATGTTCATCAGATTGAGATGATAAAACATTTAAACAAAAGGTGGCTATGTGATGAACATAAATGTCATATGCTCATTGTATTTTGTATGGCTATGTGATGAACATAAATGTCATATGCTCATTGTATTTTGTATGGCTCTGTGATGAACATAAATGTCATATGTTCATCACATTGTGACTATAGGAAATTTATTTTGACAACGAGGGTATGTTTATCACATTATGAGAACATAACATCGTTCGTGACATTATGATGAGAGGATATTTACGTCACATTGCGATGACACAGATATGTTCATTACATTGCAATGGTGAGGTTATGATGTCACATTACAACAATATGGTTATGTTCATCGCATTGTGATGATAATGCTATGTTTTTCACATTACGACAATAGGGTTAGGTTTTTCACATAGCTACAATATGATTATGGTCAGGCATGATCATCTATGTGATGAAGATATATGGCATATGTTCAACACATTGCAACGATGGGGAATTTATTTTTATGACAGGGCTATGGTCATAACATTACAACAAGAAGACATTGCTTGTCACATTATGACAAGAGGATATTTAAGTCACATTGTGACGATGCACATATGTTCATTAAATTGTGATGATGAGGGTAATTTCATCACATTGCGATAATATGGTTTGTTCATCACATTTTGACAATGAAGCTATGTGCATCACATTGCAACAATATGGTTATGGCCAGGCATGATCATCTATGACAACAATGTTCAAACATGGTTAACTATTGTCAACCATGGTCAACCATAGTCACCATGGTCATGGTCAACCAAGATAAAACGTAGTTATGTTCATCATGTTGTGACAATATGGTTATGTTCATCACATTGTATGTTCATCGTGTAAGGTTATGTTTGTCACAATGTGACAATATGGTTGTATTCTTCACAATGCGATGATGGGGCTATATTCGTCACATTGTGAGGACAAGATATTTGCATGATGTTATGAAGACTAGATATTTGCATCACATTAAGATGGCAGGGCTATTTTCATAACACTACAATGACATGATATTGTTTTTCCCGTATTGATAACAAGGAGGCTATGTTTGTCACATTGTGACAATATGGTTATATTCGTCTCATTATGATGAAAAGGCTATGCTCATCACATTGCGAAAATATGGTTATGTTCGTCACATTGCGAAAATATGGTTATGGTCGTGCATGATCATCTATGGACAACAACTATCACACATGGTGAAACGTTGTCAACCTTGGTCAACCATAGTCAACTATGGGCATGGTAAACCAAGGTCAAACGTAGTTATGTTCGTCACATTATGACAATATGTATATGTTCGTCGCATTGTGTGTTCATCGTATAAGGCTATGTTTGTCACATTGCAACAACATGGTTATGTTCGTCATAGTGTGATGATGGGGCTATGTTTGTCACATTATGGGAACAAGATATTTTCATCGCACTATGACGATTGGATATTTACGTCACATTCTGATGACAGTGATATGTTCATAAAATTATGAAAACATGATATTGTTTCTCACATATTGACAATGACGGGGCTATGTTTGTCACACTGTGACGATATAGCATTTAAGTAAAAAGTGGCTATGTGATAAACATACATGTTGTATTTTCATCGTATGAGGTATGGTTATGTGATGAACACAAATGTTGTATGTTCATCGCAATGCGACAACATGGCATTTATTACGAAGACGAGGATATGTTCATCACATTATGACGATATGACATTGTTTTTCACATTACGACGACAGGATATAATTTGCATGACATTACAATAACGAGGCCATGTTAATCCCATTGTGATGTCAAGGCCATGTTCATCACATTGCGATGTCGAGGCTATGTTCTTGCGATGATAAGGCTATGTTCATCACATTAATAGAAAACCATCCTGAACTTTGTAGATGATGAATTGTACTTGTTCTAAGGACATTAATAGAAAATATACTTGATTTGTTCTTGTTCTAAGGACATTCATAGAAAATCATTTATATAAAATCATTTATATTTGTTATAAGAACATTAATAGAAAATCATGATGAGTTCCAACTTTATATGCTCAATTGGAAGAATTACAAGTTTTACTAAAGTAGGATAAAATTATTGCACCTAATTTCAAGGCTATTATTACAAACTTGTAGCTTCTAAATTTTCTCAATTTTGTGCATATTTTTTTTGAAATACTAAACTCCAAATCTCACAATAGGTGGGGAAAAAATTCTTTAAATTAGTGAATGTTTTTTCAGAAAAAACAAAATTTCTAGTTTTGCAATTGTTCTCTATATCCAAACAAACTTTCCAATATCTATTAATTATTTTTTACAACATTACACTTCAATTACATTATGATTAAAATCAATTTCCAAATAAACTTATTCAAAATACTTATAAATTTCCAACTATTTATAAAATCAATTTCCAAATACTTGTAAAATTTGAATCTAAATCTTTCTCAATTAACATTAAATTATTAAATACTTAAATATTATATCTAAATTTTTCTTAATGCTAAAAATTATTTTTTTATTAATTTTTCAACACTCATTATTATGAATAGGTAAACAAATTTCTCTCAACATTAAATTTGGTTTAATATTTAATATATATAATATATATATATATATTTATATTATTATTTTAATACTTATTAAACAAATTCTTCTCAACACATAACAATGTCATTTAATTCTCAATATACAAATATATATAAACAAATACATTAAGTAATGGATTTGACACACACATATAAACAATCGAAATATTATATAAATTTTACCCTTATTAAATTAAATTACACATTACGAAGGTTTATTTCCATATTTTAGACAACATAATATCAAATTCTTCTCAACACATAACAATGTCATATAAATCTAGATATATAAAAATATATCAACCCACACCTTATTAAATTTAATTACACATTGTTAAGGTTTATTTCCATATTTTACACAACATAACATCGAATTCTTCTCAATAGATAACAATGTCATGTAAATCCAGATATATAAATATATATCAACATAAACATTGAGGAATCAATTTGAAATAAACACACACACACACACACACACACATATAACAATTGAAATATTATATAAATTTTACTTTTATTAAATTTAATTACACATTATTTTTAAATTTGACACATATATATCCAATATATCAATGCAATTTTTTTTTATCAATGCAATTTTTTTTTAAAATATTATATAGCTTAAACTTGGCAACATCATCAACTGGATAACAACATCAACTGGATAACATCATCAACTCGGTAACATCATCAACTGGATAACATCATCAACTGGGCAACATCATCAACTAGGTAACATCATTAATTGGATAACTGGAGGCATCCACTTGGTCATTTGACATCATGATCATTAACTGGCATATCTATAAATCATTGGAAGTTTTGTTCTCTTTATCTTCACGTAGAAGATACTCTTTCTTTATTTCATCTTCATGAAGAATATACTTCTTTATTATCTTCACACAGAAGATATCTTATCTTCACATAGAAGATGTCTCATCTTCACACATAAGATATTCTATGAGTTTTTCCTTTCCTTTTATGTTCTCCCTTCTCTTGTAGTCATCTATCTCACCCATCCACTGGGGATGACTACTACAATAGATTCACTCCTAGAACTAGAGAATCTAAGATGCTAGCCTAGGCAAGACTAGACTCCCTTTCCATGATCCACGAAGGATCACGACACAAACCTCAAGAGCCAACTAACCATTCCACATGGTCAAGGTTTGTGTTCCAGGCTACTCCATCCTCGGCCATAGGAGAGTATCTATCCGCTTCCCCTTGGAGAATCATACACATTCCTCTCTACGAGGGTGGTCACACCCCTCTCTATGAGGGTATTCTAGCATGTCCCTAGAGTATCTAAAACTCAACACTTGGACAGAGGCCAACCTTGGCAAATTTCTCATTCCCCTTCTCTACGAAGGTCTCTTCTCTTTCTCCTTCTCTACAAAGGTCAACTTGTGTGATTTCTCATTCCTTCTCTATGAAGGTCTCTTCCTTCTCTACGAAGGTCTAGCTATGGGATCCAAAAAAATATCTTATGGTCCAAAATATTTCAAGGGTATAATACCATGCTACCCATCTGTTGGGTACCATCCATCTACTTGATAACTTTCGTCTTGATCAAAATATCTAGGCACCATCCATCTGCTTTCCTAACTGCATCAAATCATGATCTTCTATTTTGAACTTGGAGACATAGCTCCCTCTTGCACCAAATTGACAGTTTCTAATCATCATCCTTGAATTTCTCTTCTGTAATATCCTGGGTGCCTTCTTGAGTTCGCATATTTATTTCTTTCTGTCTTCATAGTGGGTCAACCTGATCCCTCTGCATCTATAAGAACAGTACTAGAGAAACCTGTAGTTACCTGCATCTCATCCACTATATCTGAGTATCCATCTTTTTTTTTCTTCATCTTGAATATTTTTTCTCTTCATCTTTAGGAGCCTCCTGCTCCTATATAAATACTGGATATTGTATGGTCTTTACTGACTGAAATCATATCATACGTCCTTCTCGTGTTGTCTAACTTCTGCAAGTCACGACATAAGTTCTTTCTTTTGAGACTTGTAAACTTACTTACAATATGCTTTCTTTGTTACTCTCATGAGTGATCATACATGAAATAAATATTTCTTTCTTCATCCTCTTCTTTGATACTTCCTTCTTAAGTCTGCGTAGACACTGAAATAAAATGAGGTTAATTATCATTCTAAAAAAAAACTAACTTGTGATGAGAAGGTATTAAAGTAAACAAGATACTAAAAATAAACATGAATAATTATCTTTTATGTTTGCGTGGGGAGGCTCCACAGACTCCACCATTTGCTATCTTTCTTCAGATCAACTATCTTTAACTTAAAGTACATAATCCTTAATTTCTGCGAAAGATTTCTCTGAGGGAGGATATTTTGCTTCCTCTATCACATGTGTTTGATGCTTTCTTTTCACTTTTCCTTGAGGACAGTCATAAGAAATGTGTCCCAACTTTTGACAGTTGTAGCATATGATCTTTGAAACATCTCTCTTCTTATATGGAACTCTTACAGAGTTAGCTTCTTTATTGTTCTTCCTCAAGGAACTTCTTTTGTTCTTTTGAGTTGTAAGATCTTCCTCTTCATCGATAATTAATCTCTTATGTTGGTCTGCAAGTCTAGATTCTTCGTGTGTGCAATCTACCCATAACTTATCAAACTTGGGTAACTTGCTTCTTGCACACACTCCTTGTACAAAAGGAATCCAAAATGTTGGAAACGCATATAGGGTTGTGGTTACAAGTTATTTGTCACTAATGACATCTCCAATATTTGCAAGCTGATATCTGATCTAAGAAACTATCATAAAATACGATGTGACAGATTCTGAGTTGTCCATCTTCATATTACAAAGTTGATTTCTTAAGGTAAGATTCTGGCTAATGTCTTTACTTTCATATAATATGTTGATTTCTTCATACATTTTCCTTGTTGTCTGTAGTTCAGATATATGAGCGATCAAGTGATATTTTACTGAATCTGACATGATTCTCTTTGCTTTCTTTTCATTCTTCTTATGCTTGGTTTTTTTCTCTTCTTCATCTGGTTCTGGTACACCCACTGTAACATGTTCTAGGAGATCATTCTCGTCTAGAATCATCTGCAACCTATGCTTCCAAGATTTGAAGTTTCTAGATCCTTCCAGCCTGTCTTCTACCATCATGCTAGTAGCCATTCTTTCTTGTAGAATAAATCCTAGCCCTTCGGGCTATAGAAATAATAAAAAAATCAAATTACTTGGATTTGAAAACTAAACTCACCAAAATATGCACTGGAGTGAGGTGAGTAGCCTGCTGTGTTTAGATTTCATAAAATACAACTTTTACCCCTCCAAACTTGATCTACGGATTTTTGGACTGGTGCTTCTAGTTTTCTGGTTCTTCTGGTACACTGGTACACTGGTACTTCTAGTTTTCTGGTACTTTGTGAAAACTAGGGTTTCACTTTCTAGGAGATCTAGCCACTAAAAAAGTGCGCTAAGGATGCAAAAATGTTCCTTGAGGTAGGGTGCACCTTTCTAGATGGATTTGAGGATGAAAACCTTATTTAATAAAAAACCATAAATTTCATGTACGACAATAGTGACGTTTTTCTTTTTCTTGTGAAAGATGCTCTCTTCAGCTTAGCTCTGATACCATGTTAAAGTTTAAGCTATTATTAGGTTACCTTTCTATTTACTAGATAATAATAGCATAGACAGGATCACTGAGAGAAACACAATCACAAGAGTACACAAGCATTTATCCTGGGAAACCCTCAAGGGGAA